>CAAKHG010005813.1:2136-16249 GCA_901007715.1 Dactylopterus volitans
CCCCCCCCCCCCCCTCATACAATTACAGCTTCTCAAAAGACAGACAACGTAAAAAAAAAACATTTCAGTGCTTGTTTCAATTATCCATTTAGTAGTCAGAGGAAGAACAGAGCTCGTTCTCTTAACAAGCTGAAGTGGCTCTGTCCACTCTGTGCAGAGCATTTAAAGTCTGTGCTCAGTACTACCCACATAATCCTGCGCAGGAACTTTTTTTTTTGGTTGTTTCTCCCTGAGCAGGTTTTTCATTGTTGTTGATTTACACCATGTAAAAGACCAAAACATTGTCACAGCCCTTATCTCATACAAAGCAGCTGCTGTTAAATATCAACATAGCAAATACGAGGTGGATAAAGGAGAAACAAAAAAGGCACAAGCAAGAGAACATCTAGAACCGACCACATGGTAACGTACGACCGCGCAGAACACCGATATGGTGCCAACAGGGCAACACATGTGGCGGACAAGCGAGATAACCCAGAAGACAGAGGCCTCTCAGTCGTGTCAGCCAAATTAAAGGCACACTTTGTAATCCTGGGACACAGATTCATTCATTGAAAAGCACACAGCTGCCGCGCGATAACTTATAACACGTCAAGAGAAGCCCAACGTCCTCCGCCATCACAGAGTACACCAGTGGCCTTTGCAGGGCAGAGATTGGAGCCTTCTGGTAACGCTAAGGTCAATAAGCCAAGAAGAAGGGGGCCACGGAGGGGTCACACTCGACAGGACTTTCAGTTCGCAGCACAAGAGGCCTCAAAGAGGAAGAGGACCAAACGGCCACCATCAGCATACAAGCTTTTAGTCACGGTGTCAGTCAGCTGCTCAGGGTTTTCACCGAAGGTCTGATGAGGTTTCAAGGGCTTTCCGCCGCTTCAGAAATTCGTAATTAATTATTTGCATCGAGCTTCCACTGCCCTCATCTTGCTTTAGATGAAAGTGAGAATTAGTTGCAATGCTAATCTATTTGATTCGTGCCCCAATGAGACGACATTTGCTGAAATCGCCATGTAATCGCTCAGATTCCGGAAAACGGAGTTGCATATCACAACGGAGTCAGCGGAGGGTCGACGAAGCGGCACATTTCAACACAGAGGCAAAGGAGTTGCAGATGTTACGACCATTAACAGTCTTACAGGAAAGCATCTCACGATATTCAGAGTGGTCATTTGGTTGTTAAAACAGTGCTGCACGGACCACAGATTTTTTTTTTTTCTACAGTGATTTGTAAAGAACATGGATAAACAAAGCAAGTAGACCGAACGGGTTTGTCCAATTATCTCTATCCCTCGTTGCCCCAGCAATCAGATCCATCTGCCACAGCGTAAAGAATGCGGATAAAAAGCTGTTGGAATAGTGTGTCTGTCGGTAAATTAGACATATACGCTAAATATGGTAATCGTCAGAGTCCTTTCTCCGATGCACGAGTAACAACAGCAGATGGAGAAATCCTGAGAATCTGGAGTCCAGATGGGCCGAGCAGCAAGAAAGTGGGGTAGACGGGAAAGCTGCGGAAATACAGAAGCCCCTCTCGAGTGGTGAAATGTGGAATAGAGGTCCAGAACAGAGGACTACTCTGGAGAGAGAGAGACACATTCTTCCACAGTAAAAAAAAAAAAAAAAACAGGCCCTTTCCCCTGCACAACGGTCCCATTGCAACAGAACTTCTGTCGTTTTCCATCTCGCGTCACACAGCTGCGCTTTCATAACCATTTACCGGCCGAGCCGCCGGAGCATTTTGGTCCGTCAGCTTATCAGTCGGGGGAATTGGTGACGCCGTAAATATCGGAAACGTGACTAAGACCTCGCAGGCTTCTCTGGGATTTTGGGTGAGCCAATGCAGGAGGAACTCGGGTCATCACCATGGCCCCCACTCACTTTCAACCTGCTATGTCAACAGGGCCGGCCAGCTGGAATGCAGGAGCCACAGCAACACATGGGGATCAACGTGTGCCCACGCGCGCTGCCCCCGGAGCTGTGGCGTGCGACCTCACGGCTATCACTGATAATTCGAAGAAATATGCATCGCATGCGCTGGGACTAAGCGAACACGGGGCAAAAGCGCTTCTCTCCTGAGAAAAATGAGGGAAAACGGCCAGGCCGCAAGGAAACAGCCCAATTGAGGCATTTAAGGCAAGTTGTGTTAAAAACCACTAAAATAAACAACAAAAGATCAGGGGAGATTGTTCAAAATAGAATAATCGCAGCTGATAAAACACAAAATGCCATGAAAATTCCTGAAGCACATGATGCGTCTTACAGTTTAATCTTTTTTTCCCCCTCTTAACTTCATAGAAAAAGGTCAAAATCATTACCTCCACCCAATTGTAAATTACTTCGCTAAACATTTACCGTGATCGACAGCCTTCGTTTCCCATCGATGGAAGTACATTTTTAACATTCTGACACAACGTACCAAAAAGCACAAAGCAGCCTTTCAGATTCCTCCTCCACATTTGCGGCAACTCCGTGCACTCCTCCAAAAAAAAAAAAAAATGAATGTAATTGTTATGTAAGACGTGTCGTACCTTTGGCTGGCGAAAGATACCATGAGACAAACAAACAAACAAACAAACGAACAAAAAAAAACATCAGAAAAGTCACACCTGGCAATGATCCTGCAAATATAAAGTGCAACGTGACTATTTCCTCGCGTACACAAACCCGCTTCAAGCATGTACATATTTTCTGTCCTTGTCACGGATGACCTAAATTGTCGGTTTGCGGTCAAACCAGACAACTGTAGCCGGAGAGCGCGCGCCGCGTTACATGACAGCACAGGCCTGCCAACATCGCATCATCCCGGATTCCGCTCCCCAAAACAAGTGTGCATGCATGCGGCATGACGCATCCATGCAACAGGAGCCTCTGTGTGTATCCGTGATCACAGGACACTAAAGGTAGCACCATCTGACTCATGCGTGCTCTGGGTCGGCGCGTGGGCAGGAGAAGCATTATCCCGCGTGTTGCTGCGATCCGCTGAAGCTAGCCGCAGCGGATTCCTGTGTTATGAGTTGCAGCCATCCTTTTGATTGCTCACATCTGCAGGAGGGAGGGAAGGAGGGAGTGACGGGGGGGGGGGCTTTGTCCTCTATCATTATGCGTTCCCTGCCCCATCCCAGTCTCTCGGGAACCAGCCTTAAATCTTCAGGTAAATGCAAAAGGAGGATGGCCTACGTGGACAGCCAGGGCCCCGCTGTGCTGGGGAGATATTGCACCTCTGACCTCGTACAGTCGCAGACGAATGAGCCGAGGGACTGTAAAACTGTCAGGCAAGACAATCAATACCGTTTGTTTACACTGCGGGCTTACCTCTTGTTATGTAACTACTCCTGCGACTTATCACCCATCAGTCTCCCTTGTTGTCGGTCCTAATTATTTACTATCACTGCACCCTTGACTCTTTACTGGCTGAAGGTCACGTTTTTGGCTCTGTCACACACGCGCGTGCGCCCACGCTGACGCCGCCGTCTTTGTTTTTCCGAGATCATTTCCACGTCCTTGCGACAACAAGTGACCGAGCCCGTGAGATATGAGCTGACCTCAGACGAGGACAACCAGCTGATCCCAAGGGAACGTGACAGCGTCCCCGCTCGTCCGCCACGTTTCTGCATTCACCGCGCCACAGCCATTTGCCGCGCTTGCTGCTAAGAGTTCCTCCACCTACATGGCAGCTCGCTGCCAACCAAGCGGCTGCGGACAGAAAAAAGTCACTCATTTCCCGCCCTACCTCCAACGATCCTCTTGAGCAGTTGCTGCCTGGCAATGATCCTGCCCAGCCTGTACCCGGACCGTCTGCGACGATGGTCCATTCTCAGGTAGATATCCTGAGTCTCCGGGGTCATGCTGCCCAGACACTCGCTGCCTGTGGACTCCGGGAGCTCGCGAAACATCACTGAAAAGCTTTGCCCTAAACGCACCACTGACACGCAGTCACCCGCACACTCTCCAAGCAACAGAAAAACCTCACATACAAGCGCAAAAAGCCCAAAGTAGGCTGAGAGGGACGGCAGAGCAGAGCCAAGGGGGAGGAGAGCCGACACTTCAGACTATCTCTGCAAGTCATGTGACCGAAGGGAGGCCAATGGCAAGGAACCAGTCGGAGTACTGCCCACCTTGCTGAGCTGAATCCAATGCCTGTGTGAATGCTTGTCAACTTCCCCCAGCTCTGGAGGGAAATATAAATACCATTGGAATGCCTATGAACTGAGTGAGGAGAGGAGAAGTGGAAGAAAGCCGGGTGTGGGAGGGCTTACAAAAATAGTGTTTTTTGGACCCGCCCTGCTCCAGAACAACTCATCCGCTGTTGCTGGTCACACAGGTGCCAAGTTTACTGGGCGAGAGTGAGCCGGCGCCATTTAGAGAAAACTACAGACGAGAGCAAAGGAGTGGGAGAAGTTGTTTTGCTAGTTGGAGAATGCAAATTTTCTGCTCCCCCACCCCCATCGCATAACCCCTACTTTCAGCGGCAGGAAGGCCTCTCAGCAGGTCTCCTCAAAGTGTCAGCTCCTCAGGGGCAGAAGAAATTTTAGAGTGAATACATATAAGTGACCTAGATCCCCTTTAGTCGGCACAAAAGAAAAGATCAGGCTTCAGTTCCGAGGGCCGCCATTGGTCAAAATCAAACCCACTTGTAACAGTAAAAAAAAAACAAAAAAGCACCACAATACAAGATAATTTTAAAGAATAACAGAACCATTCTTTTAAATTATCTTGTATTGTGGTGCGGTTTTGTCTTTAAACAGGAAATAATAAAAGATGCAAACCTAAAAATGCTAATCAAAGCATGATTTACGTCGATCTTGCATAACAGCATAAAAGATTTACTAAAGCCGTAAGAATAAGAGTAATAAGAGCAATAAGGGTAAGAAAGCAGGGATGATTTTTGTTTTGATTCTTGTGGAGCTACAAGATCCCTCCTGTATAAATATCCACCTCTGTTTTTACCAGAGGCTGGAAATACAGAAGCCCTAAAGCCAAACGATCGTAATGGCTGTTGAGTCTGGGGGCCGGCCGCCATGAGGGTCATAAATCTCACCCACTCCCCCAAAGTAACATAGCTACTGTCTTTTGGGGTACTTTTCATCATATAGATGAAGGTTCACGTGTTCAGAGATACGTCTGGCTCTTAATTAATCATTTCACGCGATAAAAAGCGGCGTAATGTCATGATGAACAGCCACTGGAAAAAAAAAAAAAAAGAAATAGTAGTCGTGGAGGCACCAGCAGGCTTCCGTTTAGAAACTGAGATGAGATGATATGCTAGCTAGATAGTTTTCACAATCGTGGACGTCTGTTTTCGAAACTTGAAAAATGAGTTGTAGAGTCGAGTGGGACCTTTACACAGTTCAAAGAAGTAGAGGAATATCACCCATCTTTCTAGGCAGTCTATGATTTTTACAATTAGCGGTAGAGCTAAAAACGGACCTTCCATGAATCAGACAATCCCCCTGGCAACATGTGGAACAGTTTTAGCAGTTAACAGTTTTAGGGCAATTTGGACGCGCAAATTAAAAGTGAAAAAAAATAAAAACGTGCCTGCATAAGGAGGTTTATGACATGGAACAACGGTCCCCTCACACCTGAAATGAGCCCCACATCCGCGCGCGCGGGCCCGCCCGGTGCCACTCGGGGCCACAGCCACGCTCCCTGTGACGATCCCGGTTTTGCATACAGGCTCGCCTGTGTAGCCGCGTGGCGCCATACATGTGAATCCGGCGCGAGCGGGCGAGCGACCAAGTTAAACACAGCCCCTGTCTGTTCCTCCGCCTGTCTGGCAAAAATCCACTGTGGCTTAACGTCACAAAGACCACAATTCAGGACCACACTTCATAGGCCGCTGCAAAATTTCATAAACTTCTCCTGGGCTTAATGGCCCTGCCCACACCCTCAGGTGGAGCTATTTTAGGAGCGGATTGTTGCTTTTCTTTCTTTTCTTTTTTTTTCTTCTTCTTATTTTTAAGGCCCCAGGTGAGGGTGTGACACCATTGAGATGATTTCATTGGGTGGTGATTCATTTTTTACACACACTAACAGCTGTCCCCATTCATAGTGAGCCAGGAGCTCAGATGCTAAAAATGAGAGGCGGCGTAATCCACCCTTACACCCCCCCTCCCCTCACACACACACACACTTCCCCCGTGAACCCATTTCTGGGTTTTCTTCCCCTCCAGACGTCTAGACGGAGAAATTCATCAAACGCATCACACGTATCGCATTACGGAATCAATCAGCGGCATCATAATGAACGAGATTAATGGCGTTTTAGTCTTTGTGCGGGCCCGAGTGCCGCGGGAGGATTGCGAAAGAGCTCCGGGATCCGCGGTGTTCTTTTTTGGGATTTTCCTCGTGTTTGACTTTGTGCCGCATGCCATGAGGAAATGGCTGCGGCGCGTCCTTAGCGGGAGAGCTATGCGTCAGGCACAGCCACCGCGGCCCTTATCACACTTGCCCCAACATGCCTCTGTCTGGGTCTCAGGGCTCAGCCACTATAAAGCCTGGCAACAGGAATCCAGACTCACATTACACTCATACACAAACGCATACCGGGCCTCTGTGGGATGTCATCTGTCTTGACTGATTACCGGGCAGGCAGCAAATTTTCACTCCGCGATGACAAATAAAGACATGTTGACACCGCCGCCGAAATTTACGCGCCGCGTGCTCGGCCTCGGCTGCAGCTCCTGGCTCCCGCCGCGGCAGAAAAAAAAAGAAAGAAAGGGAAACGCAGGCTCTGGATCGTGAAATCAAACGTCAAGGGTTCGCAGATTTGGAATATGGAGGCAGCCCGGGGTGTGGGGGGGGTGAGCTTAGGCGCTCCTGTGATGTGGTGCGATTGGGCGGCGGTCGCGTGGAATCTGCGCCGGGCCAGCCTCCTGGCTGCGGCGTGGCCCCGTTTCCCGCGGTTGAGGCTTTCGAGCGGGGCCCCGGCGTGACTGGAGATTTCCAGCCCGGGTGCCACCGAATGTCTGGATCCTGAGCTCAGGTCTCGGAGCGATTTACGCTCCAGCACTGCGGCCAGTGTTCGCTCAGCGTACTGTAGCTTGCTCGGCAGGTGGACCTTCGGGGAGCCCCTTTTTTAGCGGCGCAGCGCGTAACCCGCTACGGAAAGCGAGCAGCTTTACAGATTTGTATAAATAAAATGAAAATCCAATGAAATCAATTGTGAGGAACTTTGTAATTGCCAATACGGATCATGTAACATAAACTGTATATCCACGTCAATCAGCACCCCCGCCGCCCTCTTTTTTCTTCTTTTCTTTTTTTTCATTTGGAGGGCCTCCTGAATTTTAGCAGCTGGCAGCAGCTTTGAGTCAAACCTGCGCAATGATGAGGATGTAATGTACCATTTCTAGTGCCATAAAAATGTCCTGTGGTATCTTTTTTTTTTTTTTGTACAGATTAAGACACCTCACATCCATCTGGGTTTGGCTCCTGTTAATCAGCCCTATTAATCACCCATTGGGAGATGATGGCGGTAAGAGGTTTCGTTCTTCTTCTTCGTTTCCTTTTTTTTAAAGTTACACAGTCCCTCACTGCAGACCGACCTCCAGCTCGGTGCGGGGGGGGGACGCCGTTTGAAGTCGACATTAAAATGCTTCGCAGGCCGCGCTCATCTTATCTGATGCGCATAATTGAAGTCGATCGGGTCGGAATCCCGACATTGACGTGTTGGAGGATTTCATGCTTCTGTGGCAGCCTCCATTCATCATTGCTCGGCTACAAGAAAAAAAAAGCGCGGGCTTCTGTCATTTAACGCGCAGTGATTTCCTCGCTGACTGGCCGCATGTATCTCTGATGAGGAGGAGAGGCTCTCGAGGGGCGACCTAGATTTCCCACAAATACACCCTTCCTCCCTTTAATTTCTTTGGAAAGCGCTTTGGAGGTTAAACATGAACTTCTTCGTTCCAAACCTGGACCGAGGACTTTGTCTACGTGAAACACAAGAGACACACAGATCATTGGCTCACTAAGACAAATATTCACGTCGGCTTCCGTCCACCTGCCGAGTCAGCTCCATCAGCCCGCTCTATACGTCGCTCCCCTGTTTGGTCTGCGCAGCTCAAGGCCTCAAAGCTGGAGGGGCCTGCCAGATGCAGGCCGCGCGTCGCCCAGATATGCGCCACATATGGAAGGGAATGCAAGATTAATGTGTGAGGTATCCGGACAACGCAGGGCCCAGCTGCTGCATCTGTGAAGCGCCACAACAGGCAGCGCAGCTGAGCCGGGCAGGAGTCCGGCGGGCCCCCTCGCCCCCCGCTGACGAGTCCCGCGCTTTTGCGCGAAATACGCCGGACAGTGACTTTAAACAAGCGGACTGGCGCGGCACGGTGAGAAATTAATGCTGTGACGCGGCGAAACGAAACATCTGGTCTCTATTTATATGACATCAACACTTCCAACTCCTTCTCGGCGAGGACGCGGCAGCGTTCGCTGCAACTGGCTTCCACATCAAGACGACTGCTGTGGTCATGTGACTAGTGTTACACGTTATTTACAGTGGATGGATCCACAACCCCACCGCCGCCGCCCCTCCCCTTAGATAATCCATGATGAGATCATTGTCACGCCTCGGAACAGTCGCCGTTCTCAGTGTTTTCCCTCATATCTATTTCAAAAAATAGAGGCTAAAATTCAAATCAAAGTCATGCAAGCAACACTTGGCTGCATAACAAGTATTATATGGTCATTATATTGCTTGAAAACCTCTTGGCTCCCTTTTTCCATACGCTTACACACGGGCCAGCAGAACCAAGATAAAGCTGAATCGCTGTTTTAAATCTGAAATGAACTACCCAAGGTCCTCGCAGAACATGCGGATGTTTTCAGAGCGGCGCGAGCGAGAAAACAATAAACTGCCTTCCACTCTTGAACTTATCCCTCAAGTTCTTTCCGTCTCCCGGTGCCAAAGATTTGCCCGTCAGCGCCATCAAGCGGCCGGCGCAGGCCCCGCGCCAATTACAGCGGACGGAGCGAGGAGCGCTCCGCAGGTTTCCTACACGTGTCCACTAATTACATCGCTGAACGGTGCAAAAAAAAAAAAAACTTCTGTGGGATTTTTTTGTGTGTCATACTTCGCTCCCCGTTTATTCCGTTTGCACACACACACACACACACACAAAAGAAACGTTGCGCATGTTTGAATCGGCAGGGATTTGACCACATGCGCGCGTGAAGCCTGCCAGTTAACAACCGAGTCATATTTTTGGTTTTTGTTTTTGGTTTTTTTGGACGTGCGGGCTTCTGTACCTGCGTGTAACGCGGCTGGCTGAGCCCCCGCGGGAGAGAACCCACGGCGACAGGAAACTTAAGAAAAACTTAAGAAATTCAAGAAACCGTGAGGGAGGGGGGGAAAGAAGGGGGGCATCGCGCTCCTTCTGGATATTGTTGAGAACTATATGCGGCGATTTTCGTTATGAGACCGCCACGCCGCGCTCCTCCGCAGCAGTTACGCGAGTTATCACAAGTTACGCGCAGGACCCTCCGCCGCCGCCGCCGCCGCACCGGGCGCGCCGCACGGCCGGGGGACGGCGGGGCGCCCCGCGGGCCACTGACCTGCCAGCCTCCGCTCCCTGACGTTCTTCCAGAGTAAATCCCAGGCTTTGGATGTGGAGCTCCGCAGCTGCTCGCTGAGCGACCGCCGCAGCTTCAGTTTCGCGGAGTTTCTTCTCGTTGTCATCGCTGGAGCCTCCGCGTGGACATAGTAACTCTGTGGCCCGAAGACCTTTTTTTTTTTTTTTCTTTTTTTTCTTTTTTTTTTTTTAAAAACGTCAACGTCTTCTGCGACAAAAGTGAGTGGCCGCCGCCGACCAGGCTGTCATCGCTTTCGTGGAAGAAAAAACAAACAAACAAAACAAAACAAACAAAAAAAAGTTGCGTATTCCTCTGGATGCGAATCAAAAATCATCAACGGAGTGATAGCAAAAGCACCTAGACATTCGCACCAGATGTGTGTGTGTGTGTGTTTGTGAGAGAGAGAGAGTGTGCGCGCGCGCGCGTGTGTATGTGTGTAAGGGCAAAGGCGCACGGCAAAAGCCCACACAGCCGCGGTGCCTTCGCGGGCTGTGGGAGATCTGTCAACCAACAGCTGAGCGCGCTCCACGGGCGGCGCAGAGGGGATGGGCGTAGACGGGCGTCATTAACGGGGTGGCAGACGTGAGCAGGCTGATCACATTAACGCTGTTGTGGAATTTAAATATAATGAATTGGGTTAAGCTTCTGTTGAGCATGAATGGGCGCGCGTGAACTGTCTGTTTAGAACACACAGACGCAAGTAACGTCCCATTAGGCTTCTTCTCACACGTAAAATTGCATGCCAATATTACTAATAGGTCTTTATATAATGTTATATTAAGGTTACGTTAATACCAATCTTGCATGAATATGTTTAAACTGTTTAAAAAAAAGATCTAATAAAAATGTGGTGGAAGTATTCTCAGCATTTTCTTTCCACGATCATCGCAGCTGTGGATGGTTTTAAACCAGCAGTCTTCAGCATAGCCGTTGAGGACTTCGCAGTCGGGGAGAGCAACGAGGAGCCCCTGAACGCATCGCAGGTTTCAAACAATTCGACACCTCACCGCCACCGCAAACATCCCTCCAGCTCTCAGATGACAGGCCCCAAACCTGAGCAATCACTTTCTCTTGTCTCACTTTATCCATCATGTGACGCAACGACCAAAAAAAAAAAAAAAGTGCCCCGATAATAATAACTGACTATATATATATAGATATATATGTTGGCTTTTTGCCATGGCCTCGATTTTAACCATTTACTGGGGCTTCGGTGTAAACATCTCTTGCAAGGATGACAGCTATTATTTCTGAGTCGAACAAGAATGTGGCGTGTAGTGAGCTCTCCCGAGGTTAGCCGGAGCAGGTCGACCATTTAGCAGGAGCGTGGGTTCGCTTTCAGCACCATTTACTTTTGTTGCCACAATATCTTGCACCACAGATACCGAAAAGAAAATCCTGGAGAAGAATAAACACGCAGGGAAAAAAAGAAGAAATGGGGAGGAGGGCGGGAGAAAGGTTCCTCTGGAAGGCAGCTGCTGCGTGCCAGACGGCCGCCACGCTAACCATCGGACCATAATTATTTTAGGAATTTCCTCCTATTATTATGTGCCCGTTGGGGCAGCGCGCGACCCTCGGAGCGGCTGATATCATATCGGCTGCGTTAATGTCTTCGTCACCATCTGGAATTACTGTTATAACAGGGTCTAATTCCATTCCAAACACGCGGTCTTGACATAAAGTGGCCGGCTGAGGGTCGGCGGATTCCTTCGCGCGCTGACCTCTTTTTGCCCTCGCCACGTGAAGCCGGGCGAGCGTTGCATCGATTTCTAAAGGGATCGACCACGTTCGCTGCCGAGCGGAGCGGAGAAGGCGATTTACGGATCGCGGCGAGGTCAGGTGTGAGATATCTGAATTTGAGGGGAAAATATTACTTCAAGACTCCACGTTCCGGTTGTCTCATAATGAGAATATGTGAAGTCAGCAGAAACTCTGTGGCAGCGCAGATGCACGCGCCGACGTACTCTTTCGGGGGGTGAAACGCTGCAATGAATTAACCAAATCGTCCACACGGAGGTGTGACTAAACCAAATTTGCCACAGTTATTTCAAGGTTTAGCAAATCCAGAGAAATGAAAGACACGTGAGAAAATATAGGCGGCTTTCGAAGTTTCGGCGCGGGTCAGAGGCCCGGACCTGTTTACCGGTGATCAGCATGTTGCTATTTCAGGCCCCATTTGTTCAGACCTCGGGCTAAAGTGCAGCTTGGAGGACGAAATATGCTCCCTCTCTCTCTCTCTCTCTCTCACACACACACACACACACTCATGCACACACACACCCACCCACACTTGTCCCCAGAACCTGTTTGATCCTGCGACTTTTCAGGAAGGGTCAGGGTTAGGCCGAGTCAAGCACCCTCGGTCTCGGCCGGCTACGCGAAACCAGGAAGCTGACGGGGGACGACCTTCCCAACTTAATGGCCGATTTCTCTGGCAATTCAATGCAAAACTGCGACCCACCATCACACCGGCGCTTAAATCTTCGCGCCATTTGATTTAGGTTCACGTGCGGGTTTTAAGCATAACGAATGAGCGCATTAGGCGTCAACAAAGTAAACAGGGCGCCGAGCAAGGTATCCGTCTCCAAGCCCCCCGGCAAGGCAGGAGTGATAGACGGACAATGACGTTCCTTGTCGCACTCAGATAGTAAAAGTGATGGAAGAAGCGCAGCAACAAAAGTTCTGACCTCTCTCGACATGAATCACTGGAGAGGTAAACACGGCCCACTGCTGAGCCCCCACTCTAAAAAAAAAAACCCAAAAAACCCCCCTGACACTACAAAGATGAGCATTATCGCGGCGAGGATCATTGTGGCTAGACTGCGAGTTAGCCTCCGGAGTGATGTTTGGCAGTGGAAGTAATACTGGATGCAAGAAGTGGAAACATCAATCAGCCTGAGAATGTTTTCCCTTCACTGACTCCACCGCTTGTTTGTTTTGGCCGGGCGGCTTCAGAAAGTGTCCCATTTCCTGTTCCCCTGAAAAAAAAGTGGCACTTCTGCCGGCCCAGTTTTTTTTTGGTTTTTTTTTGCCCGCGCTCTCTCGCCGTCGCGCCGCCGCGCTCCCGTAAACACGTATCGATAGACACAAGTTCATCGGTGCACTAGTTATCTGAATCTCGTGTGTGTGTGTGTGTGTGTGTGTGTGGGTGTGTGGGTGTGTGTGCGTCCGATGACTGATGTGGTATGCTGCCCTATAGCTGCATTGGGAAAATCCCAGATGTGAGGAAAACTGATTTCTCCTCTGTGATTGGCTCGTGCTGTTGGCCAGGAGGTCTTACACCAGGCCCCACTGAGCAGTCTGGGAGATTGCTCTTCACAGCCTAATGGAAACAAGGCTCGGGGAGTGGGGTGGGGGGGCCCTCCCCTCCGCCCCCACCCCGGCCCCTGAGGGCTCGTCCCAGGCATGTGCTATAAATTTCCTGACCATATATTCCCAAGTCGAGTTCATTTTTCCAGAGGAGCCACACATGTGGTGTGTATCTGGGTTTAGATTGTGGGGTTGAGGGAAGGAGGAGCTGATGCTGAGTTCCAATCCATTAAAGTGGTGGCTAATTCTGTTTTTTAGAGGAACGTCTGTCGTAATGTCATGGGTTTCTTCCCATGCCGAAGGCTCTCCTCCGCGAAAATATGCCGTTTCCCAAACAGATGGGCGATTGCAAATTTCAAAAACATGCAGATTTGCACGTGCTTCGCCCCGTTTTGCTAATCCGAATCTTCCCGCCGCCGCCGCTTTGTTACGTAACTTGACTTTTCTGTATTGCGGCTGTGGCAACAAGGGAGGCAAGAACAGAACACACTTGTCAGTTTGCTTTAGGAATCATGGACGCTGTCGTGCACGTGACAGCTCGCCGGGGTCAGAGTTTGTATAAAGAGGCTCGAAGAATGAAAAACTGGCATGACAAGCGTATGTGGCTATTGTTTCATTGAATGACAAAGCATGTAATGCTGTCAGGTCCGAATCCGTGAAGGCTGCACTGCCCGCAGAAATGCATGGGAAAGCGTTTACACCGGCCCGGAGCACCTGGTTTCTATTAGAGCGACGTGGATTTAATCACAGAGGTACATTTCTCTCTCCATCACTCTCACGATGGGTTTTTTTTTTTGTTTTGTTTTTTGCTCAATTTCTCTTCCAGACGTGGGCGAACATGAAATATACTTTTGTTTTATTGACTTTAAGCCATTGTCGAGCTGATTTTAAGTATCATGTTTTTTTTCTTCAAGGGCTAATTTGCATAATCTTCCTGGCGAAAAGTACATCATAGAATAACACCGTGTTGATTTGGGCGAGTCATTATAAAACACTCTGTGTGTTTTGGCAGCGGTGCAACACGGCCCCCCAAACGTCTCGAGCTGCTAAACACAAATTCTCGACACGCAGCAGATTTTTCCACAAATGACATGAACCACATCGTCGGAGCTGAGTCAAATTAGAAACAGGGGAGAAAGTGTTTTTCGGACATAACAAACAAAAAAAAGATGGCATTCTGTTAAAAAAAAGAAAAACAAAAACAAAAACGTGTTGGGTTTCGCACGTCTGCGGC
>CAAKHG010005843.1:316-14477 GCA_901007715.1 Dactylopterus volitans
AGAGGGAGAGAGAAAAAGAGAGAGAGAGAGAGAGAGAGAGAGAGAGAGAGAGAGAGAGAGAGAGAGAGAGAGAGAGAGAGAGAGAGGTGGCGAGCCAACATCCAGGATTTGGGAATGATTGAAAGACTGTTTTATCTAAGGATTAACTTCCTTTGCCACTTTACGGTGCGGCAGGACAGATAAACAAACACACGCGCGCGCACACACACACACACACACACACACAACTGGATTGGGCCCCAAAGATCAAGCCAACAACTTAAAAGGACAAAAGACAAGACTCAGACACTTTGATGGGGTTTTTATTTTTTATGTGCACACTGCATTATTTTCTTTGGTAGATTCTACATTATACACTTGACCTGCTTGAATCGTGCTCATTAAATGGTGGTTGTTGTTGTTTTTTTTTCTTACAAATTTATCCATGTATTTTGCCTCTTTACTGATGTTCAAGCCTTGGGCTCCAGGCGTCCTAGTTTCCTGATCCTGGTCCACCTTTATTTACAGTTTTCCGAACATAACAAGGCTTACACACAGACGGTTCAAAAGATGACACATATATATGTGTGTGTAAAGGATACATGCAAAGTTTCATGGAGATCTCACTTACCACTTCCACATTTTCAAGAATCTTGGAACAAATACGCCACCCAGTGATGGATTTGCACCACATTCCCCAGAGGCTCAATGGAATGCGGGAAATAACTGTGTCAAATTGTGTGTAAACCTGAGTTGTTGTTGCCAATATTCACACCTCCAGTTAAGACGTATCACCCAGTAGTTAATTGGCTTTGCACATAGACTGTATCTAGAAATGGACGCAGCTTCCAGGTCTCAAAAATGAAGCCTATGCGGAAGTGTGTTAAGCTTGCATTCTGTCCGATGGCCTTTAGATATCAATGCTGCTGGTTGCAGAAAAGGTTTCGGGGCCACTGCTGTGTGTGGGGAAAATGGCCAACTTCTAGCCTGATTTATTCCCTCAGAGGACATCGCACTGACGAGTTTAAGGTCTCAGTTGCTGGTTAAATGTCATCTTCAATACAGAATGGAATTTTCTGGGAATATTAAGCCCTAGAATATTGAAAAGACGGTAAAATTTGGGGCGTGGCTACAAGTGTATCCAGACAACCTATCAAGAAGACGAAAGCCGCGAGTGGTGCTCTGCGATTTAGGTCCGCTGAAGTAGACTGTTGTAGCTTGTTGGCCTGTAACGTCTTGTTAAACAATCGATGGATGAACTGATGGACGCTCAAAGGATTCGGTTTTTCATTCTACAATATCTAAGCTACAATATCGCATGGTTTTCCTTGTTATGTAAAATTTTCCAAACGTTTGACATTTATGGAATTAGCTACTAAAACTATTAAGCTTACCTCGTCTTTTGGAAGCCAGCTCTGTTATCAGCGACTTCTCAGGCCGGTGCAGTCAGGTTGTCTGTATTTGACACACGCATCGTTCCTCCTCAGTTGCGCCCTTTTGTCCAAATATGGTAGGTCCTGGTTTCAGAATTCCAATAAGGACGTTGCCCAAGAAGTCAAACTTTAGAACCCAAATCGGATGTCCACAAACCAACAGGTGACATTCATCTTATATACAATCTATGCTTTGCACACAGGTTTACTTCCACAGTGGAAACTACTGGATAAGATTTTGTCTTACAGTGAATGTGAAGCATGCAATGATTTGATTTGATTTATTTAATTCATACTAGCAGTGGTACCAAAAAGGACTCACTGAAAAAGTGCAGAATTTGGATAAAGGAACAAAATTAAAGGACAATACTGACAATAAAACAAGTTAAAAAACGAAAAACTAAAGGCATTTTAAGTTGAAGATCTCATAAAGAAGCAGATTCTTTCTGAGGCATTTTCAGAAAATCAGCAGGTTCTATCTGAGGCAGGTATGCAACAAACAATTTAAATGACAAGTTATGTTTCAGAAGTCGGTAAAACTTTATTTGAATGGGTCTGCATAAGGCTCACATGATGGTTTTCATAATCATGATGCTGTCATAATCATGACATGGCGCCTATCATGACATTTTATGAATGCTTATGACAGTCCATTTAGTGTCATTTAGTAAATTATGTCACTATTAAAGGAAAGTTGAGATTGTTTGAGATGTCTTTGTTATGACAGCTTGACATAGACCACAAGATAACCTGTCATAAACACAACATAGAGGACTTTATATCAAACTTTGAAAATCTATTTAGCTGTATGTCTTAACATGACATTAAACTGTGATATATGGATAGCTTTAACAGGATGAGCTGCAACACACATTTAATGTCAAAGTGCCTGACAGGAGTATTCAGCACCATGGACAGTGCCGGTGTGCTTCCCGCGCTGCACCTGGCTTCGCCCCGAGCACTATGGGAGGCATCAGTGGGGAATTGATGAGTACAAGCACCTCGGGTAAAGTGGAAAAATAATTTTTTTGCATGTCTAATCTGGCATCCTCCATGTGCCAGTTAGCTCTCAACCTATTTCCAACCAAAAAGATGATGTAAAAAAATGTAAATAAAGCAGTAAAAAGAGCCAACAAAATCCCTCATCAATTCTGAAGAATTCACACTACAATGTTAAAGCTATCCATATGTCGCAGTTTAATGTCAGCCAAATTGATTTTCAAAGTTTGATAATACGGTCTTCAACGTCATGTTTATGACAGGTAATGTTGTTTTGGTCTATGTCAAGTTGTCATTACAAACAATGTCAACTTGGCATGAAAAGTGACATAATATATCGAATGACACTTAATGACAACTGTCATAAGCATTCATAAAGTATCATGACATGTCATGTCATGATTATGAAAAGCATCATGTCAGTCTTATGCACACCCATTCAATTAAAGTGTTACCCAAAAGTTTCACTGTAGAGGCTCACTGCCGTTTGCGGAGCGGACTTTCTCAGCTTGTTTGTTTTGGCCTTAGGCTCATCCAGTTTGTGCTGCTTTCTGAGTGTCCTTAAGGTTCAGCTTCCTCATGTTGCAAACAAGACATCCTGTTCAGACAATAAAATGTAGTACCTAGCAGCTATCTGGCACAAGATGTTGCATAGAGTTTCAATTGTGCATGGCCAACTGGGGACCTAAGTTTGTTGGTAGTAGAGCTGGTCTCTGTCGGGCTCTTCACTACTTGCTGGTTTGACTGCCATCAGGCATAAATTGTTCCTTTAAAACGTCCACATTTTTCCCATTTCACACTTTCATTAAGAGAATTAATGGAATTGACATGCCAAGTTAGGGGTACGTCATATTTATGGCTTGGGAGGAGTTCGAAAAAGTTGTATTTCTGATTTTCACCATTTGGCTTTTAAAATAAAATAATAATTATATATATATACAATTAAATGGGTGTGGCTTATGTCACAAAGATATGTCCCAATTCCCTGAACATGTGCACGTCTGTGCAAGTAAGAGAACAAAATGCATTTACCTTGATTATTTCGCCACTTGCTGGTGGCCATGTCATATTTGGTGACCTGCCTGTCCCACTTTTCAAGTTTGTGCAGCTTGAATGGGGCACTGCGTTGCACACTTGGTTCCCTGAAAAAGAAAAGACACTATTCTAATTCATCACCACATTTCAAGTGTTATGAGAGGTTTCCCCACCATCATTAACTGGGCTTTGTAATAAAAAGATGTCTTGCTGAGCTGTGTAGATAGGCTAAATTTTTAAAAGCTCGAGTCTTAATCGACCAAGAGCTCCAGATGAAACGTAGTTAAACTGACAGCATTGTGACTGCATGAACACATGGGGGTACAATTAATATGCCCATTATGTGGGCTATCAAAGGTTGACGATTTGCCAGTCTGTGGAGGAGTGTTGGTGTGATATCTCTGTATTCCAGCTTCAGCGTAAATCTTGTGAATGTTTTATGTGCCTCGCAGATTACAGTGACCTCTGACACAAATGGCGACGGAGATTTATAAATAATTGATAAAAAATGCGTCTCCAACACAGAGGGGTGTGATGGTCCAGTGGCGTGATTGGTGTGGCTGCCACTGCGGTTGCCATTTTACCGGGATAAACCGTCTGCTTCACCTTATTACCCCAAGCAAGGCCAGTTAATTTCTGGTTCAGTGACTGATGTTTCACCACAACACAAATGGCTGCTAAAAAAAAAAAAAAGGAAAACAGATGAAGTAAGCATTTCCCGAGAGTCAGCAACAACACAGCAACCAAGGAAATCATCCTCAAGAGTTGGGGGGAAATAAAAAAAACAAAACTTGCCTTCTGAGTCTTCTCTGTTGGATATGTGTCTTGTGATCCTACCAGAGCAGGATAAAGGCCTTCTGTTGGGGTTTTGATCTGACCATCTCGACTGCTACATCAAAGCCTCGTAAGAACTGAAGAACTGAGGATACTTGCTTCGGTCCTGACAGGAACACGCCGCAAATTTGAAAGTGCTCTTTTTTGACAGGATGACGAACGACTTGTTTAAATCTCTCAGATTAAAGGTCTCGCAGCACACGCTCACTTGATAGATTGAATTCATCCAAACAATCAGCGCATTTAAACACCAGGGGCCTCGTGCATAAATGGGTTTCTTACTGAAAGATGGCGTACTCACAAAGTTTGAAAATGATGTACGTTTATAAACTTTAACATGTATACAACTCCTCTATACATCTCAATTGACGTGAAGCTGCACGCAGCTATTGGCCTGCCTTGTCTCCTTCCAGAAATTACTATGCAAATTAGTATAGAAATGTCACTGCCCTCACCTATCGTCCAAATAACAATATAAACATGCTTGAAATTAGTTAAGCTTCGCCCAGGGCGAGGTTGAAGTTTTGTTACAGAGTTGGAGGCCAGAAAACAATTGCTGCCTGGTGGTTTGTTGTTCCCCGGAATCAGAAACAAGCAAAAGTATCACTGTTAATTCTGCAGCTCCGAGATGTGTACAACGGCAGAAATGAGGCAAAATGATGTGACGTCAAAACCAATGTCAAATGAAGAACGGCTGCACTTTGGCAGAGTGTCGCCGCAGCAGTTGGAGGCTCAGGGAGGCTGACGTCACATGTGGAAGGGCTCACCACAGGACTCAGATAAGCCATTCTTTCTAGCATCCTGCCAGCCTGTGAGGGCGACTCAGACGTGTGTCCTTCTCTGGGTGAGCAGATGAACGCGGCAAAGCTTGCCGCTTCATTTACAGCGACAACAGACCATCCATCTGCCAGTCACGTCACAGTTTCCGCACAATACGCAGGCTGGACGCACAAAGTTATGCGGGGACTTGGGAGTCCAGCGTCAGGGACACTGAGTCATGAGAATGAGGGGGGGGGGGGGCATGGATATGAGGGAGCATCTCCTTAGCGTCTCCATAGCCTCGCCCCTCCACTGCTGAGGAGCCATAAACTGACCACGACACCACCAACACTGCGCTGCACTCTCAGAGAGCTCAGCGGATTAAAAGTAATGAATGCTTTTCTTGGTGAAATTAAACTTGTTAAAAAAAACCCATAAATGCTTATCACCGCATTCTTGTCACAATGGGAGCCACACCAACCGCGACATGCCGTGACGTGCGTTAACGTCTCCAGCTTCCAATGAACTCGCTTTTGCACAGTGAGCGAATCATCTCATCCAGGGAAATTAATTTGACTCGGTTTTACATTGCAGCTCTCTGACGTAAAACATCATCCACATAAATGCTCAAACTCTGATGATGTTTATCAAGGCTACTTCGAAAATACTTGAGTTATTTTATATTAATTGGCAAGTGCCAGTGCCTCGCAATTCGTCAACATCATATGAGCGAGCCAGACAAGAGCTTGCATAACAGTCCACATATTCTCACATCCTTTTGAGTTGTGTACATTTTGTGAAGAACGGTGTACGCAATCATTTGTTGCATAGATGTATTTATGCACGCAGTCCCAGATGAACCTTTAGTTATGGGTTTTATAACTGCACACCAGCGGCAGTAGCTGCTGGCATAATGGTCTTTTTTGGTTGCTGGTCCAAAGTGAAGTCTTCAAATTTGGTACAAATATATATAACTCTATATATAAATGGCTAATTATGAGGAACTTCACATTGATGTCTAAAATGAACATGTGTATCCAAAATGTCAAAAGTAAACTCCACTGTGACCTTTATCATTCTTGTGAACGCTGTAATTCAGGATGAGAGGGAATTTCATTAGATTCGACACAAACCTGGATTTCTTGACTGCCAGATCCTGGAGATTATGACAGAATTTCACACAAAAATCTAAATGGATGAAATTATGACGCAATGACATTTTTACAACTTAATTCATAATTGTAAACAGAAATGGTTGCAACTTGAGTGGTTGGAAGAGACCCTCAAACAGAGGAAGGATTGTTCTTTTTTGTTTTTTGGAAATTATATGTATTCAATTTCTTTGAAACAGACGGAAAAAAACAAAGATAAATAAAACTAAACAAGACTAGGAATACCAAAAGACTGATTCATATATCCATATAATAAAAGTAGGCAGCAGCATGAGATACACACTTGAAAATTAGACCATGTTAAATTGTGACATACAGCAAAAATTTTAGTATCCATTGGTCAAATCTATGGTTTCCAATTTAGACTTGTGAAAATTTTCCATCTCATTATCTGTTTAAATCCAGAATATAATCAATTCCATAGAGTTCCAGTATATATACTTTTTTTTTTTTTAAAGAAGCATGAAATGTTCCAGAACATTTCATTTCAAGGACAGACAACCACTTACACTCGCACACACACACACACACCTACAGGCAATTTAGAGTAGCCAGTTAACCTCAGTATGCTTTTGGAGGTGGGAGGAAGCCAGAGTACCCGGAGAGAACCCATGCAGACACGGGGAGAGCATGCAAACTCCACATAGAAAGATCCCAGGCCGGGAATTGAACCTGCGACCTTCTTGCTCTCAATGCTAACCACCGCACCTCTGTGTCGCCCCTGTTCCAGAACATTTCAATTTTTTTTGCAATCCTACACACAATAATACAGGCTGGTACCAATGTCTAAATCACATTTGGGGTATGATTGTTTGGTTTAAATTGTAGGGAAAAAAAATAAACAATTAGCAGATAAATAGAGAAAATAATTGGCAAATAAATTGAAAATATGAGAAAAAAAGCTGCAGCCCTAAACTTAATCCAAAAAATTGTGGAGGCAGTCGTTGTTGCATGGTCCGTGGTTTTATAACTAAGAGGTACCAGTGGCTCTGAGAGGCTGTAAGCTAAATGCTAATGTCAGCATTATAATATGCCTGCATCATGTGTTGAAATCCTGTTAACGCAGTACAGATGAGCATTTTGGGAATGTAGCGTTTTTCAAATTGACATAAACCAAGTAATTGGAATGAAAACCAAGCGGTGGTACTGAAAAGTTGTTGGATCACTAAAGATTAAGATATGCACCTTCACTGAACCATGAATGCCTTTGGTCGAAGTTGTTTAGACAGGAATGTGGAGGTTTTATTTTTTTAAATATATAGAAAATATATATATATATATTTTGATATATGTAGAAATATTACAAGGATGAGCTTTGACATGCCGATGGAGCGACAGAAAAGGTCAGAGGATCAAAATGGGAGAAGGAGACAGGTGAGCCAATGATTTAAGATGGATGTCGTCACTCTAATTTCATGCCTGTTACGAGCCGGTGGTGGAGCAAACACAGTCGCCCATTTCATCTGGTTCCAGACAATGAGTTGGCATTTTCGCCAATTCAGTAATTTGCAGCTTCAATGGAAGTATCCTCTGCTTTAAGGGGATAAAGTGGCTCAACTGAGGATGTGCCAGCAATTTTTCTTTAAAAGACTTGCAGGCGATGAAATGTTTATTTCCTGCTTGGCAGAGACACAAATACAAAGAGCAACTTAATGACTTTAGTTTTCTAAGCTGCACTCACAAACTGTTCAAAACAAAATATCCCTTTAGGTATGTTAAGCTTTGCCCCCTTTGACTCATTTGAGTGGATGAAAAGTTATGTTTTTGAAAACCGCAACGAGAGAGTCTGCTGAATTTCATTCAAATGAATTTTATCCACAATTGCTGATATTATCTAAAAAGAAAAAAAAAACATGTATAGTAGTTCAAATGTGCACTTTAGTTTTCAGAGACATTTCAGAATTATGTTTTTAATATTAAAAAAAAACCCTGAAAAATCTAATACTTTTTTCCTCCTCTCTCTTTAAACTTTTATTACACTGTCAAAACACACTGTAATAATGAATAACTGCCAGATATTGAAAGCTGAAGTTGTCCTGGGTTAAGCGCACCCATGAATTGCAATTGAAAGTTCTCAAGCCAAAATACAAGAAAAAGTCCAGGCGTCAAAAGGGTTAATATTCATTTAACATATCTTATAGCAACGGGGAACAAAGAGAATCACGGCTTGCACCAGGGATGGGCATCGGAGAAAATTCTCTCAATCGATCAGCTGGAAAATCAATTAGCGATTAATTCAGTTTTTAAAAAAATACATTAAAAATGCCCATGGTTGTAACACTAAATAAAATAGAATTTTATATTTAAGAAAAAATATAGATCAAAAACAGTCCTCTTAAACAAGATAGTTAAAGTCGAAACGTTCAACAGTCGAGCATCTTTTTAGACACAATTCCATAAGAAAAATCATCGGTTATATAAAATGGTGTGTTAATCGTAAGCCTCTATGATTTAAATGAATCTAAATAGATGCTGACTGTCGTTGAGGAAGACGCCATCGTCACCGGCCACCAGGCAGTTCAGCTCCGTTTTCTCTGTCCCTCTAAACATGCCTCCGACCCCATCCGGTAGCTGCCATGTAGTGAAATTATTTGCATTGAATCAAGACACACACCCTCCTAGCTACGGATGTTAGACCAACCTGGTTCGGCGCCATTTGAAAAACTCCCAACAATCAGTTATCGAACATTGATCAATAATGCCCTCCCGCATTTGCACCGTCTTTTTCTCTGACAGAATGTAACAAAAGACCTTAGAAATGATGGTTCGCATGTGTAGTAACATTTGTTTGTTTTTTTTGTCTCTTTCGCTGTCTTTTCCAGGAGACAACAATGGATGGCCCCATCTTTTCGACAAGTACTTTGGAATGCCCAGCCATGACACCGGGACTAAGTCCAATGTGTGCTGTAAGTACTATTCTTGCTTTGCAACAGGCAGCTTGTAGATTTATTTTTTTTTTTTTTTTGGGTGGAGGAGGGCGGAGGTGTTGATTTATGCTCATCCATGCATGATCTTTTGTATCAATCAATCAATCGTTTGTTTGTTTGTTTGTTTGTTTGTTTTTCATTTGATTTTGGCTCGATCGCAATCACTGCTCTCGCCAGCCAGATATTCCCTATGTGATGATGATGATGATGCAAGTGATTTAGCGTAGCATCGTTTGTGCCAGTTAATACTCCCGGTCTCGCAGCAGCTTTTATGCTGGGCAGCAAACAGATAGCAGTTTCGAGAGCCAGGCTCAAATAAATTCACTGCTGTGCTACATAATTTATCACATTAATAACATCAGAGACATCAATTAAAGGAGATAATGAAGGAATAAAGTGCTTTTTTTCTTTTTTCTTTTTTTTTACTCTATCCAAAGAGATTGGGTGACTCCACACAGCAAGAGATTATCTATCAGTCTGAGCTACTGCTTCAAGTCAGGTTATCGTCGATATCAGTAGTATTCATCCTGTGTGGACGACAAAAATGTCTGCATACAGTCTGAAGGCACTCTATCCATGACATATGCTTCATCGGAACAGAGAGGCATGTCACAGACGTTTGTGTGGCCTGTCTTTCATCCTTGGTCCCTTGCTCTTCCCGTTAAGACACACTAATGAAGTGACAACTGCTCAACGCGAGTACCACAGGTGCTCCAGCTCTGCCTTGTCTGAGGAATGTGCATCATTTAAGTGAGCAGTTGCTTGCCTCCACGGCTTTCCTGAATTTGTTTTTCTTCTTTAGTTAATCCTGTAATGGAAAACCTCTTGACTTTGTGGGCTCGGCAAACCTCAGTGGTCTCCAGTTTGCCTTCACCTCTTCCTCAACCACTAATATACCCGCAGGTTTTGCCACAGCGGGTAGAGACATCATTGTCACAGCTCCGACCAGCTTCTTAAGCAATGGGCGTGTTACAACCCAGAGATGTAGGAAGGCGTCTTGGGAATAATGGTCTCAGCTTTTTGGGATGATGGTGTGCCTTTAATTGTCTTTGAAAACAGCCCAAACAAACAATCAGGCGCTACAAGCTGCTGAAAAACAAATGACACAGAGCCACAATCTCTCCGCAGCAAGATAAACAAAAGGGGGCACAGGCAATCGGCGGGCGACGAGTGGCGCCAAAACACAAACAAAGGAAGCAATAATACAGTCGTAGAGGTGGAAGCAAAACAAGAGGCCGTAACCCAAACTAAAGCGCTTAACAAAAAGTGTACGGGAATGATCAAATGTAGAACCAAACAGTGTTTGTGGAAGTAAAGTGTCAGGCAAATAAACCCAAAGCAATCTGACGAGCAGCAAAGAAAAAAGCCAACAAAGGAAACAATCAAATAAAAAAAAGAAAAAAGGTGCCTCAGCTAACTCGGCCAAACACTTTGCAAGCTTTTCAAAATGCAAATTATCTATCTCGTGAGGCAGGGGGCGCACTGACTAATTGTAACCGCAGCCGCCATCAGCAGTGGGGTGGAGCGTCACTTATAGGCCTTGTATGGACGAAAAGGATCCCGATTGGTCATGGTTCCCCGGCAGAACGGATGCTGGCTCTTGGCAAGCGGTGATGATGCTGCTCAGGTGGATGCGCTGGGTGGCGTGGCTCTGCACGGCATCGTCCCTTCAGACCTGCCCAAAAAAGCTCTCAGAGTAATGACAAAAACCACAGGCCAAACCTCAGGGATCAGCCAGGGTGTGAAAACACCACCGAGGGAACCCTCACCAAGAGCTTTTGCTTCTAAGAACACAGCTGCCATTACCACAGGTGCATTTTAATATTTTAATAGCTCCACCACAATAAGGCAATCTCCTGCCTACATCCACTGGCAGTGACAAATGTCAGCACACTCTGCCTCTTTGCTCTCCTCAGTCACAACTGTGAGTTCTATGGAACTGAAGAAATTGTTCTGCCTCCCAGCATTTAAGTCTGATGGAACTACTTGAAAAGCTTGGTTGTTCTTCAGAGGTCAGCAGTCTCTTTAAAATAGCAGCTTTCAATCACGCGTTCATGAGGTGGCTTCAAAAGCGGTTTCCGACATAACATTTCCCCACCCGTAGATCAGAGTTTTTCCCCCCTTTTTCTTTTATAGTTTATGATAAAAGGACATTCTCAACCACCGTCACGTTTTAGGTCTTAACTGAAGCATGATGATGTTCAAACAGATTTACAGCGGTTCTTAACGTTCCTTCAACATGCCATGCACATCTGCGGTATACGAGGATCCCGTGTCCGTGCCTCTTCATATGCCATGAAGGACAGCTCACGCTTTCCAGTGTCGTAGGCTTTCTATAAGCTTATTTATCAGCTGCCGACTCGTGCTATTAATCTCTCTTGCCCAGATGTGAATTGGCTGATGGTAGTCATGTACTGCAAGTAGTTTCTACTTTAGTCACAAGTGTTTCTGATAGTTGTCTGTCACTTATAGAAAATCCCCTCTGATCAGCCTTTGCAGTGATTCACCAGCAAACTGTATAGAACTTAGCAAAGCCACTGTTTTCCTCCTAGCTGATTCCATGAAAGTAGAAAGCCCTTCTTTCTTTTTGTTGGCTCAAATGTGCCTTTAGAGAAATATTTTTGAATGCGTCAATTTTTTTTTAATCTACTGTGTACTATTAAACCAGCATATCTGTAATGATAAGAATACGAATAAACCAATGAATTCCTTCCGTCTTTTGTGGTAGCAAATGGAGGAGATGGGTCAAACGCACGTTGAAGGTTATATGTGTTGTGTCCTCGTCCATACAAAATGGAGGACAAGAACGTATGGCTTCCTTTGCTCTCCAAACAAAAGAAAACAGCATGTCCTGCATGAACTTTTTCCAACCATTGCTTATCTTGAACCCTGCTTCGAAATCCTGGATTATCACAGGAAATGGACTCACTGGACTTCTCAGGAATCAATAAGAATTTCTAACATGGCAGAAGTCTGGAACAAATGGTCCATCAGAGGCCATGATTCTCTTCATATAGATAGATAGATAGATGTACTTTATTGATCCCAAATTGGGAAATTGTAGTGCAGCAGCAGCATTACACAATTTTAAAGAATAAAAAAAGAAGAAGAAACCGTACATGCTAAGAATAGCAATATTGCAAGATGAACAACAGTCAAACTGACATCAGAGGCACACACAGAGGCACATTCATATTCACGCCACATCGTATGGTTGTTTTGCGATTTCAATTGCAATGTTAAAAATTGAGTCTCAAAGTTCCGCTGATAATTCCGGACATGGCAGGAGTCTGAAACGTCATTCCATCAGATGCTGTGGTGCTTTCCATACTGCATGACAAATGACAACCAACTGGACAAGAATCTGGCCCAACTCAAAAATATTGTTAGGCAATGCATGAAAACAGGCCAAAATCAAACAGTGTCTACCAGGCTTCATGGAGCTGCTTTGTCCCGTACATTTGGGCTTAGACTTTCCTTGGAAATTGAATCAGATCAACTGCTGTTCTCAAGACTAGAGCTGGCTAGGTCCCACTGTGCTGAGTGGGTGCCAACCACTGTCTGGGGTAATAACGGCTGCTGGACTCAGGGTGTGACTCATTTGTGTTCCATCGTGCTGTAATTACTGTTGCTGCAGCCGTTGGAGATGCATGTGACCACTTGTGAATGGCCATGGTCTGAGTCATTAGAATCTTTATGAGGTCAATTGCCCGGCTAGTCAAAAGGTTACTGATGCAATCCTCAGCTCTGGCATAGATCGTGTCAAAAAGTTCTTGGTTGCATGGCATCAGTGTATGAATATGTCTCAAATGTACGTAACTTTGGATAAAAGCATCTGCTAAATTAATTGTTGCCTTAAATTTCGAATTTCCCTCGTCACCACTAACTGCTTGTTAGCATGAACTGTTGAAGCCCACTTAGATAAGGGGTTAAACATCGTCTAGACACATAACCAAGTGCAGGTAATCCAATTCAATCCTTTGACGAATGAGAATATGCACAGACGCGGGGTTCTTTTCCAAACTGGCCTTCCGATTCAGGTTGCACAATGAATCTCTCCTGTTCAGCGAGTCTCTCTCTGGTTGTGAGGCTGAAAGTGGCTGTGAATTTCATTCCGGGCTGTAAATGCTCTGTCTCTTCTTATATGGGGCTGTGGATGTAACTGTTGTTGAAGAGTTGTACCGTCCTAACCCATGTGTTGTTCATTTTGAATCAAAGGAAGGCTCGATCTGGACCAAATTTGAAATAGACTTATTCCATTCAGCTCCCAGTCACAATGATGGTGACCATTTAGTGAAGCAGGTTGACATTACTTAAAATACTGCTATACTTTAGGCATTTTGATTTGCAAACTAGTCAATGCTGGAATTATAGCTGTGAACTCTGAAAAGAAAAGAGGCACAGCTTGAGTGGCAACATGGCAGGTCCATGCAAACTAAACAAAATAGTTGAAATAAAGAGATAATGGGGAGTAGGAATAGTAACATAAATTACTGATTTCGTTCCATAAAAAGATTCATTTGATGCATCTCAAATGTCTCCAGTCCAAACTGATTATGTTCCCGTGATCACAAGGAAAAACACTTTTCACAAATCATATGTCAGAACTCTCATATTGTATTATCATCTGCATGCGGATGTCCTTTATTACAATAAAACAGAATGAATGAATAAATTATGTAAAATTTACTGTGGTAGAAAAAAGTGTTGGCTTCATGGAATATTGTGCTATTATGTCCCCATTAAGATTTTTGTTTCACTTGTTTCATATTTAAATCCTAACAACAAAATATTGGTGAGATATTTTGAGGGTTCTGATTAACAACCTCTGGGTTTTTTTTTTTTATACAGTTAATTCAAGCAAGGTTTGAACTGAGAAGTGTCTTGTCAGTTCCATCACTTACAGGACGTCAACAGATGGTTGAAATCAGCCGTTTGTGCCCGTCTACTTTGTGGAGCTCTTTGCATTCTGTGACTGTGCAGTTTTGTAATGCAATGCAAATAGGATGTGTTCGTTCAGCAG
>CAAKHG010005857.1:1864-21864 GCA_901007715.1 Dactylopterus volitans
AGCCATGTGTAAACGTTAAACGCAATGAACCTTGATACGAAAATGTTACGCCTATCAAAATAATTACTACGAGCAAACAGTTGACAGACGATTATTAGTGTCAATAAAATTCATTAATAATCTTACCTTGATGCGACAGGTTGAGTGTCCGCCGTCCAAATGAACATCTGCCCGAAAAGTGATTGATTTTCACCCCGATGGATGTGTGTCGAGTGCACACTGACATCACCAGGTGACACTGTAGGCACACGAGCGCGCACGTGTGTGTGTGTGTGTGTGTGTGTGTGTGTGTGTGTATGTGTTCTAAAGGCTGAAAAGTTTCTTTAATGCGCTCTGCAATGAAGGGTACGGTGGCCGAGAACAGCCATCGCTACCACAACCATAAAAAACGCTGCAAATAAAAAATGTAGCGATGATTTTTGGAAGACATTAGTTAAGGCGGTAGGGCATTCCTGCTCAGGCGGCCACCTTAACAGGAATGTGCTGGGGAAGGCCATTGAATGATTTAAAGGGTACTGACAAGCTTATTACTTGGGTCAAACTGCCATTTTGGGAAAACATATTTGACATTAAAAGAAAAAAATATATATCAACCCATCTACCAGACATCCTATCGACCTCAAGAACTAACATTAATAAGATGCCTGATCAACATTGAAATGTTTGCTGAGAGGGTTTTATTGCAATAGTTGTTGGAGCTGCTCATTGTGCTGAACTGTTAAGTCGCTTTCCTTGGTCAGTTTCCGTTAATTTACAGCCAAATCAAAACAGAACTGCGCTCTTCAGTTAATAATATGACAACCTATTTTCTGCTGCCTGCAGAGTCAGCCCAGGTGGAGAAGTCGGCAACAACCCTTGCTACCCAGTCCCAGTCATCATCCTCTGGCTCAGGGACCTTAAACTCCACATCAGGGCCTCCAGGGTCATCTGCCTCTACAGTGCCCGTTTCCCCAGTCCTGCAGTCCCCTGCTCCTCCACTTCTACAGGATCCCACCCTGCTTCGCCAGCTCCTCCCAGCACTTCAGACTGCTCTGCAGCTAAATAATGCCAGCGTGGACATGGCAAAAATCAACGAAGGTAAGAAAAATGGCTGATTTAAGAAACGCATGATCCATTTGTACATTCAGTCCATATTATGGGTGTTAAAGTACGCAGAAGTCACGGTTTGGTACGTTTCTCAGTTTTAAGGTCATGGTTCGGTACAGTACTGTTCGGTACAACAGGAAAAAACAAAAGTCCATAATGCACAATTCTACATCTCTTCATTTGTTTTGAACAGACACTTGTACACATTATAGTTTGTTTCACAGCACCAAACATGGTGTGAAAGTTTGGTGTAAATGTTTTTGGTTGGTATGCCTTTTGAACAACTTGTGATGTTTATATAGCCTGTACTGTATTAATCATACTTGCTGGGTGTCAAAGGCTGTGACATTAAAATATAATCTGTTCACACTGCAGAGGATGCTTGCTTTTGGGTCTTCATTATGAAATCCTATGTTACTGGACATTCCTGAAGTACCAGCCTGTTGTTTTTTTTGGTGTAAATGTTTGGGCTTAGTATGCCTTAAGCCAAACTAAGCTAAATGCTTCAGCATGTCTGTGAGGGTACATGCAAACACCTACATTTAATGTCTGCATGCAGGCCAATACTTGTGAGTGTGCATGCTCAGGTTCACTCTGCCACTAGGTGCTGCTTAATGCAACATAAGCATTGCTTACAACCAGTAGAAACTCTGAGGGAGAGCGTGAAATTGCTGTGCTGTTTATAATTCCTGTCTTTGAAAATAAATTACAGCCTTTACCATTTGTCAATGGGTTTTATTTTAGACACACCCAGAATTATAGTACGTCTTCCACTGTTAGCTTGTCACATTTCCAAAAATACCTTTGCAACTTTCCAAACGGTAATTATTTGGATAAACTCAAGACATATCAGGAATCTAAGTGGATGTTTTCTCACAGGAAACCAGGAAAATGTAGCCTGAATGATGCTTTGTCCGCTTCCACAAATTCCAAAACTGCTTGTGGGTAGTATGCAGGAACCATTACAATGTTCTATGTAGTTTTGGCTGGGTTTTAATCTTGCAGGGAAAAATAGACTTGTACTACAATTGATGAGTTACATTGGTTTATGTGGTTCCGAAGTGTTCCATGTAGGGAGCATTCTTAATTGTAGTTGATGCATTGTGCTGTGAAAGTCATGCTGTGCTGCTCTTTATCCTGTTTTTTTTTTTTTTGTTTGTTTTTTTAAAGCATAGTTGCAGATAAATTGCATGTTAACCAATTGCTATAGCTGTACCTCGCTGTTAAATGTATTAGGAACAATGATTTCATCTCAACAGGTATCTTTGGTTAGATATTAGAAGACTTTGAGCATAGCCAGGGGGAAAAAAGTAATTAGCCTCTTGATAGAATAGCGATTTGATTTTTGTCAACTTTGTACAGCGTAAAAACTAGCATGTACATTTCAAAATGTTCATATCCAAACATATTTAATGCTTCACATGCAATGCTGTGCACAGATCACTTTCTTTCTTCTGAGCAATGTTTGTAACAGTGACTATTTGCCTTTTAGTTCTGACAGCTGCTGTCACACAAGCTTCATTACAGTCCATGCTCCATAAGATCCTCACTGCTGGACCATCAGCTTTCAATATCACTACTATCCTCTCTCAAGCTGCTCAACTCTCAAACCAAGGTAAGTCAAGCTTGCAAATCTTGCAAGCACTTTGTGCTGGGGAAGATTTTGTCAGAAATGTATGTTGTGTATGCTGCACTTTTGCTAATCAAATGAAAAGTCAACCTTAAGCGCTTACTATATGTTCATATACCATCTACGCAGTTCATATAGAGCTTATAAAATAACGCCAACAGAAGATCCATTTGCTGAGTTTATGACATTAGCTGATTGGATTTATAATGTATATTTTCATATTAAGCTCATACAAGGCTTTTGTGGGAGTAAAATTTTATTGCATTGCACTGATCTGTTATGTTGTATTCTCTCTTATCTCTAGCAGCTCAGCAATCAAACCAGTCACCAATGTCATTAACATCAGATGCCTCATCGCCCAGGTCGTATGTGTCTCCAAGGATCAGCACACCACAGACCAATGCTGGTCCACTCAAACCCCTCCTCAGCACGCAGCCTGTCATCTCGCAGCCAAAGGTAGGCTGGGGTTTGAATGTGCTCAGCAAGCATGTAGAAAATTCAGGAAACTTTGCGACATTTTCCCTGGGTCAGCAACTGTGACCAAGGATAAATCAGTGACTGCCATAGATGAATATGAAATAGTTAGGTACATATGTATGTGGACAGTGACACTTTTTGAATTTTGTATCTGTGGTTAGAAACATGATTGGAGCAACATAAGATGCTGCAAAGTAGATGTCATTCTCGAGGAAGGTGTATTTCAGCAAAACGGTACCAAACCAAATTCTTCTGATATTACAACATGGCTCAAGTAAAAGAGTGAGTGTTAAACTGACCTGGCCGCAGTCCTGACTTGGCACCCATTAAAAATGCTTGGCGCGCTACCCACTCGTTAAAATCCCACATCAATCAAGAGTGGGAAAACATTCCACTTTAAAAATTATAATGATTGGTCTCCTCACTTCCCAAATGCATAGCGTTGTTAAAAGATGCGTGTTGCTGTCATCAATTTCATTAAATTTTCCGTCAGCACGTGAAATGTTGTTGTTTTCTGATTCAGTTACAACGCTATTTGCTGAAAATTCGGGCTGCTGTGTAAAATGTAAAAAAAGGAAGAAGAAAAAAAGAGTGATTACAAAACTTTAAAATCCCACATGTAATTGGTGGTCAGAGGCAAAATGTGTCTATAGGCTCACAATGACCGCTGACTGTATCTGCTCATTATGATAAAATTTCACATCTTAAAATGAAGAAATAATTTGTTTTTAATGGGTTAAAGATCAACTTCACTGCGACCTGTATCATCCTCATCATGGTTGAACTGATTAGATTTTGGTGGTCTTGGGCACAGAGTTAAAGATATTTGTGATATCACAACTGTGCCACTCTCAGTAATGCAATTTCAGAGCCTTTTTACAGTCATACAGTTCATCAATTATTCTCATGATAGTTAGCTTGCATGATGATCACCTGAGGTGATCTGGATAGTGTTGAACCCTCTCGTCCTCACCAAACTTGATGGCCCTGCAGTCTGTGGGCACCCATGTAGCGATGGAGTTGGTTAGCTTAACTGTTTTTGTTGTGCTGATTTTGACTTCATTCCTCCAGTGTAGGTTAGCAAGATAAACCCACTTTTAACATCTTTGCTCAGATTAGATAAAAATGTGTTTTGCCTGAAAATGCTACTTCAGACTTGCTATGCTTCTCTGGAAAGAGAAGCTTGCTGTGCTTCTCTCCACTGCAGCATCTGCATGCACCTTTGGTTTCATGCAAACATCAGCACACTCCTTAGTTATTATATTATCAGTGTTTGGCACGCCCTTGTGTTATTTGGCCAGGTACCACTCTGGAAGAAGTTGGAGTCAGACTGGGTCAAATGATTAATTTGAGCAAAAAAAAAAAAAGTTGTTAAGGTTTCTAGATTAACTGTAAGTGTTGAACTTTTTTTTTTTGACTACTGCTAAGAAGCCATGGATACTTGTGGATTTATGACAAGCGGCAGTAAACCACAAGGGCTGACATTTCAAATCAGAGATGAATATTTGCATTAGACTACAATGAACAGACTTCATAATTTCAAATTACTACAAATTTTCAAACGTTTACTGATGTGACGTTCCAATTTGTGCTCTCTTACGTATTTCAGACGCTTTGGAATCCCTTCTTGAAATGCTGTGTGTTTTTGGAGACACTGGAAAATAATTCTGTAGTAAATTCTAATATATAGTTTCTTCCTTGGTTATTTGTTTTCAATGTGGAAAACTGTTGGTTATTAGCAGTCTGCTACCAATCCATAATGCTTTGGCTTCAGTCTGTAAAACAAACAGAGGTGACTAGCAGCCCCATCAAAGATTGTGGTCCTTAACGGGCATGTGCGTGTGAGCTCTGATTTCAAATGCAATGGAGTAATGCATTAATGGGACAAATTCTCCTGTGGGTTTACCATAGATCTGTTTATGATGTGGCCCGTGTTTTGGCATGTAAAACAAGTCTGCGGATGAGAATTGAATGTTGGATCTTATGGTAATGTGGTATGTCCTGTAAGCTCAATGCATAATAAACATGCATAATTACGAAACATTGATAGGAGAAAAAGTGAAACTAATATCTGTCAGGAACCCTACAATGCATGTTATCTATATAAATGTATGTTGTTAGATTGGAAGGACTGTTGAGATCTTCTCTTCTTTGCCCAACCTAACAAAGTTCAGTTTTAAGGCATCATAAATGTTAATGACAATAGAATTCATTGTGGACTATTTTACATATTGATTTTTGTCGACAACGTCGACGAATCATTGCAGCCCTAGTCATAGCTAGTCAAAGGTCACAGCTGTCTAAAAGGTTGGTGTGAAATGATCCAGGCTATAGGTCAAAAACTTGGAATAAGTTGCAACAAAAGAGTCGTATGTCGTCGGGCTGAGACAATTCGTTATCAGTTATGCGGCTGGATAAAATGTGCTGTACAAGCAGTAGTTTTGATGCAATACTTCTCATTTTGTGTTCAGGTGAGCACACCAGCGGTGAAGCAGGCGTCTCATCCCCAGCCCACATCCCAGCAGCCCATTTCCAGCGATAAGCAGCACAGTCATGATGTCACCACTGCCTCCCCACGTACCCTCCAGCGCCAAGGGTAAGTCCAGCCACATAACCCCACGAACAGCAACCTCGAGAGTAACCGATGGCATGTTTGTTAATTTGCCTGTCCTGATATGGCATTAATAAAAACAAAGGTGAAATTTAATATTGTATTTTCACAAAGGTAAAAATAAGTTTTATGCCCGTAAAATTTCACTGCAGAACTAATAAATCCTGGCAAACCTTGCAAAGCAATTACATTGAATTATACTTGATGTAAAAAAAAAAAAAATGTGCCTGACAAAATGAAACCTTATCCCATTTTATGCCAAAGCTGATATTGCCTGTGATGTTGTCGTCACTATCACAGTATGGGTGTACTGTAATATTTTAGAGTCAAAAATAGTATTCATGCCATGCTGCGGTTTCTGAGATACTTTAAAAAAGACTGTTTGCTGTTAATTGCACGCAGATAGAGGATTTAGATGCAGCCAGTTGCTCAGCGTTGACTCATGAAAACAAAAATGTGAGCGAAGTCAACATCAACAGACAGTGTAAACACAGCTTTTTTCTCCAAAAAACAACTTGCCCAATTTGCTAAGTAATTACCTAAAGATATTGAAGTTTTCGGTGCCTCACTGAAAGTTTAGTTATCCGTGCAGTTTACATTCTTCTGCATTGGCTGCAGGCCTGCTTCCAGTGTTAGTTGCTACAGAGGATTTGGCTTAGACTGCCAGTCAAAGTGTTGAATTTTGCGTGACATATATTGTAAAGTGTTATCTGTGTCAATATAGGAAAAGTGTAACCACAGTCGAGACTGCCTTTGGCTCGCCATTGTTCTGACTTAACGTAGAGCATGAACCCACTGCAAGGGTCATTTGATGTCACAAGAACACTCTTTCTGTCTCTTTCCTTAAGTTCTACTTACACGTGGGCAAACGTACACTGACATTTGGCACTGATTGATTTAATGCAATTGTAGTTCAGTCCTTTCCTTAAAAGTACCTAACCACACTGGGGAGATTGTGAATTGTGCTGAAGGAAGCGATTAAGTTATGGAGCGTCAGTCGGCACCGTTAGACATGTCGCAAACATCGTCATGAATGCAGACACAGCACCAAGGAGGCTCATCGACACATTGTCATTTGTTAAGCCAATTATAGATTTTCTGCAACATATCTATATTTAAGACATGTTTAAATTGTATCAAAACCTGTTTTGACTTCTTGCATTTATGTCTGTGAGTTGTTGGACAGTGACCCGAGTTTTTATAATTTTGCTTCTGTATAACCACATAGGCGGACAAACAGTTTGCAGCAACATTTTATGAATTGCAACCATTTATATACATAGTTTCTCATTATCGACCGCTAGGTGTAGCCGGTTGCCTAATAACTTAATGACAAATTAAGCAGATAAAAGGGTTTCATTCCAGGCGTTGAAGTCAGCAGCTGTTAGCTGCAATTCTTAATATTGAGGTCCACAAATGTTGTCCGTGACCGAAAGTAGTAGACCGAAAGAACAAAGTCAAACAGCAAAAACTTTAGGAGTAACCAGAACAATAGTTAGGTACACTCTTAAAAGGAACGGAAGGACAGAAAGAGAAACTCTTTTACAACATCTGGCAAGTCAAGAACACTCAAGGATGTGTCATTGTCCAAGTCGGCAATCAAGAGACACCTTCATTAATGTTAATAAAGGATTTGCAACAACATGCAAATCACTGGTTTCACTCAAGAAAAGGAGGGACAGATTAAAATTTGCCAGAAAACATCTAAAACACTTGCCCAGCTCCGGAACATTATCACTTGAAGGGAGACATCGTTATGGCATGGGCATTAATGGCTGCCAGTAGAGCTGGCTCACTCGTTTGTTGGTAATGTGGTTGCTGGTGGAAGAGCAGGATGAATTCTGAAGGGTAGAGTGCTGTAGTCTTTGCTCATATTCAGCCAAATACTGCAAAACCTGTAGACCGCGCTTCATCGTGCTGGTGGATAAAGACCCAAAATATACTGGAAAAGCAACCCAAGAGGCTCTCAATGTTTAAGAATGTGATATTCTTCAGTTGCCAAGTCAGTCACCAGACCTCAACTCAATAAAGTAGCTTTCAGCAACCGAAGGCAAAACTGAGGGCAGAAAGACCCACAAACAAGGATAAATTCACTGCAGTAAAAACCTGCAAAAGCATCTTTGAGGGGGCAACTCAGTCATTGCCTGACATAGGATTTTCTCCCAAAAACAATCCTCATGTTTTGATTGAATTTGTCCAATTGCTTTTGAGCCCCTGAAAATAAAGGACTGTATAAAATGGGTTGTAACTGTGAAAGTCATTCTCATCCTCCTGTTAAATCCAGTGAATTAAAAGCTGCAAGTCAATGACATGTTGATTGCTTTATTACAAATCCATTGTGGTGGTGTAAAGAGGCAATATATGTTTTTAAATGCACAACTGTAAATTTTTATGGATCTGCTATGTTAATTTCTTTTTTTTTAATTGCTTGCAACAAGTTTATTGATATGACTTTTGAAGGGTTTGCATGTTAACCAAAGCTGAGATTCTTCCTCATGTTGTGTTGATTCCAGCAGTCAGAGGAGTCCCTCCCCCGGTCCCAACCATGTCCCCTGTGGTGGCAGCAGCAGCAGCAATGCCCTCACCTCTGCCTCCACTCCCCCCACCCCCTCAGCTGCCCGGCCCGCCTGCTCCTTCACCCCCACCCTCGCTGCCCACTTCAATGAGAATCTTATCAAACATGTCCAGGGTTGGCCTGCTGAGCACACAGAGAAACAGGTTTAGTACCGGCTTCATTTGCCTGTCATTTACATGAATTGAAACCGACCGTTTCGGCTGCTCCTGGGCACTAATGTCAACCGACCATTTCAAAAAAAATAATAATAATAATAAATTCTGATTCCAGGCATCAAGGCTACGTGAAGAGGCTCACACCATGGGGAGCATCTGCATGTCCGAGAACTGCACCGAGCTCAAAAACCTACGTTCTTTGGTCAGAGTCTGTGAAATTCAGGCAACATTGCGTGAGCAGAGGTGAGATCACGTTCACAGTTATATCTGTTGACATCTGTTGAAGCACCCAATGCCAGGCACAAAAGCGACTAATTTCTCCATTTGTGTTCCCCACAGGATACTGTTTCTGAGACAGCAAATCAAAGAACTTGAAAAGTTGAAGAATCAGAATTCTTTCATGGTCTGAGAACTTTTTTAAAGTTGACATGGGTGGCAGGAAAAGGGTGTGGGTAAGGGGAGACCCGTTGCACATAGGTGGAAGAGCAGTTGTTCGGTTCCTCTTGAACCCGGTCTTAACACACACAGGAGCCCGAGTCTGTTTGGCTTTGGATCATTTGTGCTGGAGAACCAAGATGGGAGGAGACAAAGAGCCGTTGTGGGAAGAGAGGAAGGGGTGATTTACAAGACTGTTTTGTAAAAACCCATGGCAGGAAAAAAAATGTAGATTTCTTGTAGATGTTATTATCTATGTTGTAAATATGTTTTGTAGATTGCAGCCATGGAAAGCCATGCCTATCAAAGCTTTTGACATCCAAACTAATCAACGCCTAGACGGCTAAGTTCATTTGCTAGCCTTTCCTTCATGTTAACTCATCTGCAGACTTCAAGCTTCATTTTGTCAATTCATAGATCATTGAACCATTGAGCATGTGTGTACATGACCAGCATGTAAACAGAGAAGGAAGCCATTTATTTACACGGAAACCTAGCATAAAGCATAACACACTGGTATGACAGTTTCTTTTTCTCAAATATTGGAAAACCGATCACTCTCTGGATTCTCTCTTGCTCTCTGACCTCCGGGGTGAAGTGTAACATGTACTCAGGCATGGTAAACATCCCCTTTCAGGCACGTCGATCATAACTGCTCCCAATGGTTCAGTGGTCTATTTGCAGCTTCTGTCGGCCCTGCGTTTCCCAGTCTGACAAACAGTGCCTGTTGGTGTGGTGGAGTGAGTGATTTAAAAGACAAAAAGAAGCAAAAATAAAATAAAAAATAAAAATAAAAAAACATTTACAGATGTGATGCCGTGCTGCTTTGGACCATTCCCACTCCCCTCCCCTTGGCCTCGGCCCTGCCCTGCCACATCGTCTCCTGACACATCAACACTTCAAACTCTTTGTGGTTTTGTTTTGTTCCCCCCTCCCCCACCCTTTTGTGTTCAAAATGTTTTGGTCCTTGTTTTTCCCCCCACCTTTTAAATTTGTAATAAGCTGAGTTGGTACCACTGGTTCATTCCTTTTTTTGTACAGTTGCGACCATTACAGAGGAGTTTTAAGAAGACACAGAATGAAAATGTTTTATTTATAAGTTGTATTGATGAGCAGTAAATCACAATATGTTCAGAATGATAACCCACACAGTTGCATTTGCACTCAGTTTAGGAGTGGTGTTACCAAGAAGCATTCAGTAGGTTTGGGCAGAGAATCACCTGTCCAGCCAGAGCAGGGCAGTGAGAGGTCACAAGGTCAAAATGTGAAATGTATGTATTGTAATAAACATGTTAAACTAACGTGAGCCCTGGTTATTTCATTGGAGTGTTAGGTTTGTTTCATACTCTAGTGCCTTTTTAAGAGTTTTGTCTCACGGCCTCGTTTGCCTAAACCTCACACACCTTTTCTGTTTGGCCAACATCAAATAGAACCTGAACAGTCATGTCATGCATCACGTTGTTCTTTAGCATGTCTCTTCCCCCCTCCCCTTTTTTTTTTTCCTCATCCTCCACTGTTGGAACAGCAGGGTCCTGAGCTGCAAAAGGTTGTTTTTCCCACCATAAACTATAACTGAACTGAACCACACTCAGTGAAGGTGACTACATCATTGCTTTGTACATGTTTCCTTAAGTATATTGACAGATGTAATAAAATATGCCTCTCCAGGGCCGTGGTGTTCTTGGGTTTTTGACGGTCCATTTAGCGTCAGTTTTCTGTCTCATTTGATTTAATATTTGAGGTTTGAAACTGGCAAGCAGTCCATTAGCTGCGGCAGTGATTCACAACCTGTGAACCTCCTTCCTCCCCCTTCATCTGATGAGCATAAACTTTGGCAACAAATGGGAGAGTTCCCCATTGCATCCTTCACTGATTATCCTTAGAACTTTAGGCTGCTGCTGCATTTCAGTAGTTCGTCTTATCAATTGACCCCATCCATGTTGGAGGTAGCCATGGCAAAGCGTACCTGTTAATTGAGATAACACATTTATTTTTTGAGTGTATGACGTCACTGAAACTAATAAAAGCTGATCATTTTCATAAGAATTAGTCAACCAGCAAACTGCATACGAAGCAGAAGTAGGTCACACTTGAGGGGATGTCCGTTCTTTTTAAAAATATTGATCTGAAGGAAAAAAGCTGACAAAGTTTAAAAGGTATACGAGTTGAAGCTTTTCCAGCACGTCTTAAAAACAACTGTCCCAATGGTTTCTGTCATACACAGAAGTGATTTGCCGGTAGAAGAAAAAAACAGCGGAAGAGGAAAAACTGAGTTCACGAGTAAAAATAGCATTTCCTGCAGAAAATGTCCGAGTGGTTTAGTGAAGGTCAGGTTGAGGTCCGAGGCCAAGAAAACTTACAGCAGCGAACTGCAAGAAGGGCGACTGCTGAAGACCGATCAGACTCTGGAATGACGGTGCAGTGTGTGACAGATGGGACCTTCGTGGAGGAGTCATCAGGAGAAAACCCTTCCCTGCTTCCTCACCACAAACTCGTGTGTCAAAAAGTTTGCAAAAAATAGGAAGTTTGAAGCGTCTCGGAAACATGGTGTTGCAGGACTAGAAGCCTTTCTACTGGAGCAGAGGGAAGAAATCTCAGATGCTTGACATGAAACACTCGACGGAGCAACGAAAATGACTGGGAATCTGACATTTGTTTCTGAATGCTGACGGTGGGCTTGTCCAAACTTTTGCACAATCTTTGCACAATGTTTTTCATGTATCACTCTTAGCTCATTTCGATATTAAAAAAAAACAAAAAACGCATTAATGTGAACAGCTTTGCAATGGAAGAATTGTTGATTTGTTGTCCAAACATTTGCAGGCCACTGTGTTTAATTCTTAGCCTACTTCATCAAGCAAAAAAAAAAAAAAAAAAAAATAGAAATAGAAATAATGGTCAGAAACATTGATGTTCCAGATGTATAAAATACAGTGAGCCAGTGCATTTTTAAAGGATCCATAAGAAGTATTCCTTAGAACGTGCCATCATTTTTGCATTTTGAATTCTTAAAATGTGAGATAAATGTGACTGACATGGAAACGATGTTCTTTATGCTTAAACTGAATGTTTTGAGTAAGCGAGGGTATTTTATGTTGATTGCTCTGAACATTTAACTGCAAAAGTGTTGCAGGCATTTTGGCTGAACTCTTTTCATATATAAATAGCCACATCCTTAGCTCTCTACTGCCCCTCTCTGGTGGTTTCCTGTCACTGCACAAAGTGGGAACTGACCCGACTGTCGTGAGGGATTCCTGCTTTGTCCGGCTCCTGTCTCAATTCGCAAAGCTACTTTTTCTGCTCATCCACAACAGAGCATTCATTTTTTTTCTTTTCAATTATTTTTCCAAAGATGACACATTTCCTTAGGACGTGAACGGCCGGGCGGCTGTGAGCCTGTCTGGCGGTGGAATGTGTTAAACCTTCAGCAACTCCTGTCAAAAAAGTATCTGCTGTCGGTAATTGTCGTCTGTTATCCTATTCTGACAACGGAGACAGCCACTATTTCTAAAGCTCTTACAGTTTTTAGAGCACAATTTACTGTCATCCTCACCCTCGTTAAGTGTGGAACGCTTGTGCATCACGACTGTCAGATTTTCCCCCTCGTCAGAGCTTCAGGTCGAGGCCACTGAAAAATGTGTTTTGCTGCCTTGTTCCTTCCTTCACCGTGCGGACGCATGTGAGCTGACGCAGTCTGACGCGAGGACGCCGTTCTCACATTCATCTGGTAGAAGTGGAAAATTTCCCAAAGCCCGTTTTGAATTAAAGTGCACTCCTCTGCCCATGATTTATCGCATCGCAACCATTCTAGAGTGAGTGATGGTTCAGTTTATAGCTCAAGTGTGAAATTGGCGACATCTTATTCCAGCAGTTGAACTTTTTTTTTTATTTTTTTATTTTATTTTTTTTTCAGTTAGAGGGGAAAAGGGTTGTGTGATGTGAAAGATTTTCACAGACATGATTGTTCAAGTGATGAATGAGTTTGGCAGAAAGTGTGAACAGTTGCCCCTCAAACATCTCATTTTACAGTCAGAACACAGACAAACAAACAGATGTACCGTAGAAGTGCTTCTTTCTGCTGATGGCATTTATTCTGTAGTTTTCCAGCGCACACACTCGCCCATCACTTTATTAGGTACACCTGTTCAACTGCTCTTGAACGCAAATGTCTCATCAGACAAATCACATGTCAGCAAGGCATGTGGACATTGTCAAACCGCGCTGCTGAATGGGGGTGAAAAGTGATTTTCGTGACTTTGAACGTGGCATCGTTGTTGGTGTCAGACAGGCTGGTCTGAGTATTTTCAACAACTGCTGATCCACCGGGGTTCTCACACACAACCATCCCCAGGGTTCACAGAGGATGGTCTGAAAAAGCCGTGGAAAATCTTGATGCGAGATTATTTTATGTGAAATCTGTGAAAAATGAAAATGAAAAGAAATAGTGTCTGTGCCGATGAATAACAAGATTTAATGTGTCCCCCCCCCCTTTCTTCCAAAACCATAGCCTTTATAAACACCCTCTGAGCCTACATGCAATACAAATGACTCACTAAAGCCCAACTGGAAATGCAGCATAAACACCAGAAAACCGCTCTGCTTACTTTATACCACAGCAGACACAGTGTGTCACTCCCGATGATTAGTCCTGATCCAAGGTTCTTACGAGGGTGTGAGTGCTACTGAGTTAATTCACAGCATGAGACACGAGAGTGGCAACCCGGAGTCGGATGACGTCGGGTCCGCTCTCTCACAGCAGCGCAGCCCTAAAGGCGCGAAGGCTTCTGAATGCGTGCAACCCGATCGCTATCATCAAAGCTGTCGCCCATCCCAGCCGCTGCTTGCATGCGCATAGCCGCGGAGGCCCCGGCCCTCACGCGGGAGATGCTTGCGCCGTTATCTCGCCGTGGGTAAGGACGGATCACACACGGAGGATGGGGACCGTCTGCCTGCCTGCCTGCCTGCCTGCCTGCCTTCCCTCCTCGTCTCAAGAAAAATCTCCATCCTTGATATGGCTCACATCAAAGGGGCAGGAGGAAGCGGGGAGGTGTTGGAGGAAGTCTGTCTGCGCTGGTGTGAGTCTGCATGTGTGCGCTGGTGCCGGGCCGAGGGTGTTGGGATATCCATGCAAGGTACGGTTGCTTTCGATCCAGAGGAGGGATTGATCGGGCCGCTCGGGAGAAAGTTTGTTTTGGATTGGTTTGAGTTGCTCGGCATTCCATGTTAGACTTGACCCCCCCACCACCACCCTCCAGCCCCCCACCACCCCTCCCGCTGTCTCAGCAGGCTTCTACAGCCATCGTTGCCACAGCAGCAGGCGGGCTTGGGCGGGGTGGGGGCCGCCATTTAGCAAAGCCACACTGTCTGTCCCAGGTCACACCTACGAGTCCTTCCTAATGTGTTAAAGCAGACACAACCTGTAGGGTGGAATCTAAGCCCCTTCCACCCCCGCCGCCACACCCATGTGCGAAGAGCTTGCTAACGCTCGCCCTCCCAGCAGGAAAACACACACAGTTTTGTTTGCGGAGGATGGTGGGATTTGCAGTATCATGCTTCCCAATCTAGTGAAGCCGGAGGAGCTTTCCTAAATGTGAGGAAAAAAGTAGCCCAGGTGATGTCACGTGGACGCAACTAGTCTGTGTTCAGAGTAATTATTAGTATAAAATTTGCAAACAAGGGTGCAAAGTTTAGCTTAACAGGTATTGAAGTAGGTCAAGCAGGGTCTAACAAAAGATGATATCACTACATTGAAAATGTGGGGTTTTGTTTTGGGAGTTTAATGTATAGTGGAGGATGGACATCATCAGGCTGTGCTTTTTTTTTCGCCTCACAAGCTGGTTGACTTCATGAAAAGGTTGACACCATTTTCGGCAGTTCGAGAGCTTGCTGGTTCGGGAAACGTTACAGAGGCGCAGAAGAAGTCAAAGAGGAAAACAGTGTCAACAGCAGCTAACAGTTGGGAATTACATTGCCAAATATGGATTGTATGACAGAGACCCACTTACGAGCAAAAGCAAACATCATTGTGGGTGATGAGAGACGTTCACGGGCCTCCTCATTTCAATTGCTCCCATTCGAACGGCATTATTGCCCGCTCAAGCGCCACCCCTTTTTGACTAAAAACAGACCCAAACTGTCCCTTTTCCCCCAAAAAATATTACATTGTGAAACACACACCAATAAAACGTATGATAAACATTCACCTTGGACTCCTGTTATCAATTTTTTTAAGGTCCAATGAAAGTGGAAGGTATGTCTACACATGTGTTGCTTTGTTATTTTGTTATATTAAACTGTAAAACAATTATTGCTGCAAATCGACTTCCCCACAGGGAGAAGTAAAGTAACTATCCGAGCAGTAGAGCCATTCGAACTATTAGACGCCTTTATTTCGTGATGCTACTGCCAACTTTGAGCACTAGATGGCGATGTTTAAGTGTCTAGAAAAGGAACTGGCGGGGGTTGAGGCTGTGGACAAACTTCTCATTCTATATGAAGTCGGCATCTCTGATCATATTTGATTTTTAAAAAATCTACGCATCTTTTTTTTCCCCTGCAATGATAATTAGAGAAACTTGTCTGCGTTGTTTTGATCGGAGCGTCCTGCCCTCTCTTTAACCATATACCTAATGTCCCATGAACTGGATGCGGGGGGGCATAAAACACTGATCCTCCAGATTATTAAACCAGTATTCCTGTCAGCTTAAGGCGCTTTCATGCAGGTCGTTGTACGGGTACGTGATGTGAGGCAGCCCTGGACTGGCGCCTCCGTGGAATTGCAGATAATTGCGGTAATTGTCGTGCGTAATTGTCTATGCTCCCTGAAGCTGTGGCCTCATCCTGTTGTCTGTTGGATGCTTCGTATCTGCAGGCGTGAAACCCTACATGCGGACGGACCGGGTTCCTCCGTCGCGGGCTCCCCACCCCTCCGCCAGCATATATCCCGCCGCCACTCACGCGTTCAGATATATGACATGTTAAATTAAAGCTAAACTTTTAAGTCGCTCACCCGCGTCGGTCTACCGTGTGTTTCATTTTATCTTCTCGGGGCACCCTGAAAAGTGCTGATAAAGATCACACACACGAGTGTTTTGCATTGCAGATTGTAAAAAAAAAAAAAAAAAAAAGGGAGTGTGTGTGTGTGTGTGTGTGTGCGTGCGTGTGTGCGCGCGCGCGTCGTCTCAGTGGCGCCATGCTCCTTTTTGGATTGCTAATTTCTCCCCGCGTCTGCCCGCTCCTCCCTGCAGCAGCACCGTCTCGCCTGGAGGAAGGAGGCCCGGCGCGGCGTCGACCTGGCGCCCCGCAGGGCGGGATGACGCTGCAGGTGCTGCGGCGGCGCGGAGGCGCGGGGCCCGCAGACGGCTGCGCGCGCACGGCGGTTATTTCACACCGCTCCGTTCAGCAATCGCGCGGACGATCCTGCCATTTAGACCATTTAAGATCATCCCGGTGGTTTAACAGCTGTGTTTTATAAAAAAAAAAAAAACTCACATTGATTCAATCGGAAGGCCCTAAAGTCCCGCGGCACCGACTTCTGCCCGGACAGCCGGTATCCACTTCTGACATAATATGATACGGTATTATGGCGATGGATGTGAATGAGAAGACTGGTCGAACCTGTTACATCATCACCGAGAGTGGCAGACAGATGGAAACCGGAATATGGATGAGTCGATCTTAAAAGAATAAAAGCATCAAATTGGTGACATTTGGGGAGAACTAATATTGTAAATGATGAAAAAAAAAAGTTTAAAAAAGTGACATCATTATTTATTGAAACTACAAATGCCATTGGGATAAAACATTGCTAAATAAACGACGCATTTTCAATCATGATGATATAATCAAACGAGAGCATCATATATAATTTCAAGTTTAACATAGCCTACTTAATTTGCAAAGCTTAAGTATCCACCACTTGGTTTTGTGCGTTTGCGTTTTGTTGCGTTTTGTTTTGTTGTGACGTTTAACTCTGGCGCTTGTAATGAGGCTTTCCTTTTAATTCGCCGTGTAAATATCCGAACTGGACTCCACAAATGAGCGTGTTTTATTTTGAAAGAACGACCCACTGACTAAAACTGACTATGCTCTCTTTTGTTGCACGGGCCAATCAGCGTGGAGGGGGCGGAGCTCTGACTGACTACAGTTATTTCTCCATGTAAAACTTCACTGTCGGTCAGAGTCTGTCTGTGATCTTTGCAGGACCCGTAATGTTCTACTTTTTCCAGTTTCTCCGTTCAGGAATACTGAAGCGACAGAGCCCTTTTTACCCAGTAGCATAAACAGACAGAGGAGGACTCGCATTTTTAACTTTTTACACCCATTTCACACTCTTGCCAGGACTATATTTCAATTTTTTTTTTCTTCCCGACTTGAGGAAGAAGACGCAGTTCTCCGTCTCCGCTAATGTCGGACCTCGTTTACGAACAGAGTCGCTAACGTTTCTGTCCCCATGCGGGAGAAGAAACTGGTCGGAGCTATTTCCCCGCCGCTTCGTCTCCGAGGGGGTTGCGCGCTGTCGGCTGTGTGATCAGGAATGTCTCGGTGTTCGCCGTAGCTCCATGTAAACCGCTTTCAGTCCTCCAGCTCTTCGCCCAGCGGACTCTGCCGCCGCTGCTACTGGATGTACGAGGGCTGCTGCGCATTGATCTGGTGTAAATGGATCGACAGTCCAGTTTCATCTCCATCTGGCTACAACTGGAACTCTGTGCCATGGCTGTTCTTCTCACTAAAGGTAAAAAAACAAACCACGTTTGTTCCCAACCAGGCTCAAGAAGTATATTTAGAAGCGGTAAAACAACGAAGCTTCACCACCAACGCGACCCGGTGTTCCCCGAAATCCAAGTAGCCGCCAGCCGCTGTAGCCACACATCACTACACACAGGGGGAAAAAACCCTCTTAAATCAATTAATTCATTTTACTTACGCTATCTCGTTGAATTAGGTGGCATCTGTGGGGGGTCCTTCGTTTTCACTTTCCACGTATATTTCCCCCACGGTTTGTTGACGTGTTTTTTTTGTTTTAGTCAAATAATTATTACGCGGTGATCCAAACATACCCAAACTCATCACAGCAATGCTAATGATGCGGTCTTAATATTCGTTCCACTATGATCTCATTTTGCATCTGATGGTTAACTCGGTTTTAAAGCTTCCCATTCATATATATATCTTAAAAAAAAGGCCTCAGTGCCCAGTACCCCCACTTCCTCCAACCCACAAAGGGGCCTCTCCTTTCTAATGAAATATTCTCCAAATGACCTGCCTGGGCCCCGCTGCTCCAATCATTCCCAGGGAAAACACTGATCTGATGAATGTACTCCTACACTCCCGAGTTGTTGCCTTCCATGAGGCACCAGCACGGAGAGAAACGGAGTTTGTTTTGGTTTTGACTGCGTTTGGGGATTTGTGTGAAATTGACCCAATAGAGAAGTTCAATCCTAGAGTACACGTTAGACTGTCGTGCAGAAAAGAAAGTTGCCACCAAAAAAAAAAAAGCCCTTAAATGCTATTTTTGAAGCTAAGGAGATTCGAATCAAAATGTTTTCTGAGGGGTGGTCCAGGATACGTTTTGAAAGGTGGTTTAAACAGAGCCCACAGATGAAGTAATGAGCGAGGCCATGTAAACGCAGGCAGCACTAATGGTACAGTTGCTGGAGGCTCTCTAGATGGGACCTTCATGCACCCCCCCCCCCTCCGCCCCAGGCAGTCCTGACCACAACTGAAGCCTTGCGTGCAAACAGGGGAAAAGGAGGCTCCTCTGCTGCCCTCCAGCCCCCTCTCTCTTTACGGGTTTCCATTTGGGTTGAAAGAAATTGACTTTGGCAAACAAACCACTAATTATAAGCTATACAGTTCGTGTGTTGTAATACAGACAAAAAGGAGCTTCAAGGAAGGCGGAATCGATGCAAAAAGTGGAATATTCTCATGAGGTCTTAGGTTACCTGACTCTTAATGGCAGCAGACGCTTTTGGAGCAGGGACTAAATAGTCCCATTGTTTGTTGTTGAAATGATTGCTAACTGTATTGTAGGGGGACGAGCCTTGAATCAAAGTGCTCGCTGTGTGGGAGCAACATCCTGATGCTGACCCCTTCAAGGACCACGAGTCCAGCAGTTTGGGATAATCTTGGTTAACCATAATCCTCACAAACACGCGGAACTGCTAATACGAATCTCAGGTCCCATTACAGTAAAAATATCAACCACAAGATGGATGTATTCGGCCTGAAGTGTTGATTTTAAGCTGTGAACCTCCTACTCACCATCTCCTCTTTCTCTTTATTTCCAGGAGAAATAAGGTGTTACTGTGATGCACCGCACTGCGTGGCCACCGGATACATGTGTAAATCGGAACTCAACGCTTGCTTTACCAAGGTCCTGGACCCACTGAACGCCAACTCTCCCCTGACCCATGGCTGTTTCGACCCCATTGCCAACACCGGCGAAATCTGCAGCAGCAGCCAAAGGGGCGCCGACACCCTCGCTGGTGCCTCGGCCGCCATGCTGGACTGCTGCCACGACGACATGTGCAACTACAGGGGCCTGCATGACCTGGCGCACCCCAGGGACTCTACAGGTAGAAGAAACCCTGGCTGTTGGGGATGTTTGTGTTTTTCTTTTGATGGATTTTAATTGTGAAACGCTCTTGTACTGGGTTAGAGGAGTTTTTTTTTTATGATTCCCACTCAGTAAATGTCGAATATTTTCCTCTTTCCTGTTTCAGAAGCAATAAGTTGAGCTGTAGGGTTCTTCAAACACTTTGCTGTTTATGGACATGCAAGCTGCCGCCGCCCCCTCCTTTTTTCCCCCCTCTACTTCCCAGCTTTACATAACTTCCCTTTGCCTTTTAATGGTCTCCAGCGCATGGGAAGGCAGGCAGCAGCCAGTTTACCTTAAGCACTTGGAAAGAGATCATATATCTATATTTTCATTATGTGTTCACCGTGTAATTTTCCCAAAGAGAAGGAATGTGCCCCATAGAACGAATATTCCCTGACAGGTCTGCATGTAGGAACACCAGCTTGTGATCT
>CAAKHG010005862.1:7515-19040 GCA_901007715.1 Dactylopterus volitans
AAAGTCCATGAAGGAAGCAAGAAGTACAGCAGGGTGAAGGACAGGTGCTCTACACAGAGATGGAGCCCTCTCTAAAGTTGGTCTTCCCTATCAGAACGTTGAGCAGCGTGGCTTTGCCCTCCTTGCTGTCCTTCTGAGCCTGCCTGATCATGCTGCTTAGCCTATCCTCGTCCTCCCGCCTGATGAGGTAGCCTTTACCACCGTAACCGTCTGCCACTGTGTGATAATCTGGAAAACAGGAAGAGAAATACAATTGGCCAGTTAGCGTGATCCATTGAGCATATGTTAATGTCACTGATTTGCTTAGACACACATAGAAAAGGTACCTGTGAACGCAAGGCCACATGCCACGTTGCTGCCAAGCATGGGAACCTGCTCCCGGGAAATCTGACTCCAACATGCGTCGTTTCCCACCACAGCTATAACGGGTGTCTGCAAAGAAATTGGAAAATCGGATGAAAAGACAGAAAAGTATAACATGATTTATGTTGACGCTCTACAGAGAGGGAAGAGTTAATAACTCGCTGGTCTTAAAGGGAGTTTCACTCCTTACTGGTGTGCAGCACTCAATATTTTAAATGTCTTAAAATTGCACAGATGTTGCACAACAAAAAGCATACAAATAACCCCTGTAAGCCGTTATCATATACAGCACAGAAACTCCACCCGTGCATACTGTATGTGAAACCAAAAGGCTGCATTACAATCAATTTGTGGCCGCAATAGTTTTTTTTAAAGCAACTACTGTGTTACAGATGAGACTCTGAATAAATGCATAATCAAGTCACAAAACTGTCATCATTTGAGATATGGATAGATCACTGATTGGCTGATTTAAGGTTTTTAAAGGGCCAAAACCTGACTGGACCGCCTCTCACGACTGTGCAGCTGTGAGCATTTGATTTGCACATCTACCTTTGTTCTCTTGCTACACAAAACACTACCTTCCAAAACAGTCATGTTCATCCTCTGCAGTATTTGCAATATATATTCTAGTAATGCACATCTGTTGCAGAAATACATACAGTATAATGACTATATTGTAAAAAGTGATTTCACCTTGTGTCTGGTGAAGGTGTCAAACTCAGCAACACTGTATCCTAAGGAGCCATCACCATAGACGACCCACACCTGACAAGCACACAAAGTCGAATTTCATTTGTAAAAGATGACCAATATATGTTCAGATTCCACACTTTTCAGAAAAGTAGGCATCAATGCTGCACCTCAGATTCCGGCCGGCACAGTTTTGCTCCCAGCGCAAACCCTCCTCCCACTCCCAGGGTCCCGAATGCACCTCGAGAGATAAAGAACAGCATGTGTTTATTCAATGAAGAACTGACATTTTTCTTTTTTCCAGTTTAAACGATTTCACATTCATACTGACAAAATTACAAGCCAATCTAACCAGGATCGAGCCAGCGCAGCGGCCCTCGAGGTCTCATTATGTACGCAGCACTTCCCACAAAATCACCCCCATCAGCTACAATGATACTGTCTTCAGCCATCAGCTCATCCACAAGGTGGAGAACCTTCAAAGGATTCAAGTGGTGCTCCGTCTTCTCATCAGCTTTAACCCTGATGAGGAAAAAAAAAAAAAACAATCTTTACCTCAGATGTATTTGCTTTACTTTCATAGATTAAATTATGTTTGCTACCCGACGATGGAGACTAATATGGGGCCTATATTGTAACCGTCAGGCCCTTTAAGAAGTTACGATTTATGAACAGAAGATCATGAAGATAGAGGATTGTTTGGAATCTGACAATACAAATGCTTGAGACGAATGAAGGTGACACAGATGGTAAAGTCCTGAACTCGGGACACACTTTACATTGATTCTTGTCACACATTTTATATAATTTTTTTTAATCAAATATTCATCATCTATACGGTATCAATTCACCAGCCAGCAGTGTTACATGGGACTGTACTTGTGGTGAGCCATAATTATCCCGTAAGATCCTCTCAATTACATTTAACATGATATCCTGACTCATTTCCCCCTTAACTACATTCATTAACTAATCAAGTGATCATTGTGTGATGGAAATCTGACACTGGCTCAAACATCTTTAAAGAACTGGAGATAAAGACACTAGTATAGTTTGATTAAATCTTGTAATGTGCATATTTCACCAAGAATGATGACGCTGCCTTTAAATATAACACTGTGTAAATAAATACTCATGAGGGATTGCGATACATTTATGGCAGTTGTGGTATGAATGCTATGTACTTTTTTCTAAAAGAACCCCATAGACCTCCTGAATCACCAAGAATGGCGTGCCATTGCATAATGAAGCGCAATGACTCTCACCAGTCACTGCATCAAACACAGACAAGCCCAACAGGACCCAACCAGAGGCCTGTACTGCGAAGCTGGATTTTCTCTTATCGCGGCAACTTCAGGGTCAACCCTGGGCTTTCTGTCCTATGACACTGGCTCACTTCTTACCGGGGTAAATCACCATGGCAACTTACGCTCAACAGCTAACCTGCTCTAGAGCAGGTTGTGTTCTGGATAAGAGATTGAGTGTAAAAGCACCACCTCCTGACCAATCGGTTCTCTTGGAAAATGGCCTGTCCATTCTTATAAGATCCTCTCGATGTGCGTGGATCTTGAGCGGAGCACTTCACTTGTATAATCTCACGAATTTACGCATTAACAGAGTCGCCAATTTTTTTTCCAGGTGTGTTCACGTTGTTATTTAAAGAATTGCTTTGAGGATATATTTGCATTATATTATTATTATTGTTATTATTGTTATTATTGTTATTATTGTTATTATTATTATCATCATCATCATCATCATCATCATTAAAGTTTATAACATAATATATACATATTAAATGCATCCAATATCTTTAATTAATCGTCTATAATTAATTATAATTATAATTATTATTTTAGCTATAATTAAGAGTCGACAATTTTATGCCAGCGTTCCTTCCTGGCTTTTGCTTTTGGCCTGGACGATATGTTTGAATTCTTCATATTTTTGAAGAATAATTGTGTGCTCTTCCATTATAATTTAGGCTGCTCTGCAGGGTTTCTCCACATTTGCGATTGGTCCAGACGCTCTAAATACTGCCCCCTTTTACGTGAGCATGCACTGATCGAGAGTGGAAAACCCTGGGTTGAATTATCGAGTTGATAACCAGCTTTGTAGTACCGCGAATCAGGATTGCGAAAGTCTGGGTAAGTCAACCCAGGTAACGGCGAGATATCCTGGGTATGTTAATCCCACTTCACAATACAGGCCTCAGCTCTACTTTCCTGTTTGTGTTTTCTTTGGTCACATCTCCGACTTTAAGGCTTTGAGGCCATTCTTCGGGGCAGCGATGGCCCTTCAGGCCTTTGGACAGCTGCACTAAAAATGATCCAGCATCACCTAAAGAAGATAAACATTTATATTTTATCTCTCCAAATGTGAAAACATAGTCAATGGCCAGAGACGTGTTTCTGCACACTGACCATTTGGATATAAAATGCCACCATATCATCAGCGTATAGGTTTTTTAGATATGACAAAAAATGTGTCTAGTGAGATCCGGTAACCGCTTGACCATCAGAGTCTGGTCAACTTGTTCCTCAGTCCATGAATACTATTGTGCCAAATTTAAAGAAATTCCATCCTTTTGTTGAATTTACAGCGTCACATTGCTAGAAACGTGGATGATGACGGTGGGTGGTGAACCTACCCTGAATTGCGATAGTTGGTTTCCAGAACATATCCGAGTTTTTCAGCAGCTGGCTCTTATCTCTATTGACAGCGATGATCTTGCTGCGTCTGTTCAGAACTCTGCCGTAACTCAGCCGGAAGTCACACACAGTGCCTGCAAACACCATAAAGAATTTTAAATTTTCTCTAGGAAAAAACTGCTACTTTGGCTATTTCATAGCTCTCATCCACCATAGAATTATTTTAGGTATGTTTCCCCTTCAATTGTTTTACCAATAAACTCCTGTCATTTTCTTCACGTTTGACTATTAAGCAAGAAAAAGAATGTACGCCCATGCTCTAACGGCTAATATTAACGGCAACATCATACAACATTAAAATAAACGTGTACCAAATGTCATAGAAATCCATTCAATAGTTGTTCAGACGTTTCAGTAAAAATCATAATTGTGAGCATCCTGATGACACCAGAGGAAAAGTCAAAATTCATTGCCCGGGAACAATGTATGTCCCAGAATTTGTGCTTTTGATATCTCCCTTTCAAACACCATCTTTCAAATGATGTGGCGATACTTCAAACTGTGAGCTGCTCTTGACTCAGCAGGAAAAGACAGGAGATCATCATGAACGTCCGTACCATCTGTCATGTTGATCATTTCAATAATTGCTGACATGTTTCAGTCTGGATAAAAGTCATGGACCGAAAGACGTCCATAGAGCCATACCTCAAAACACCATAACATTAATATATATCGCAGTATTTCAATTATGAGACAAAATGCCCGACCTGCTAAGACCACCACGTCAGCCTCCTTCAGAGCATCTCGCCTGTTCTGTCTGATGTGAATGGGGCTATCTTTTCCCAGCATGCCACGGGACATGCCCCCAAGGAAGCAGGGGACGCCCAGGTCCTCCAATGCTCTCCTGTAATGCAGGCAGACAATTTTGATCAAATAAATGTGACTAAAAGCAATCAAGTTGTTCTAGATGTAGAACACACTTTTGACTATTTTTTGACTTTAAAAATTGTGCTGCCTGAATGAAGACAATAACATGAAAGAGAAGAAACTAAACACACCAACCACAGACTGACATAAAAAATGTATGAAGCAGATTTAAAACATTTTAACCCCCAGTCTAAACCAAATTGCAAATCGCCACACAAACAATAGAGAAAGACTGTAAACTGCATAAAAATTGCAACTGGAGGTGACCATAGTAGGACAAGAGGACACAGATGGAGATGGTATCCTGCTATAGCCCATTCTAATCCAAATAGGGCCATAACTTCCAAAGTAAACATCATGCTGTGTTGCAGTTAACTCAAAACGAGCAATTGAATCCATAAACCTATCAGGAAAATGTTTACTGATGTAATAAATCAAGAAGTCAGGGCATTTTCTCATAAACTTCAATACCATCGGACTTCTCGGCAACCACTTGAGCTGCTCTCTGTTGGCCATTAAAACGAATGCAGGTTTATGCCCCTTTTGCATCAGCTTCACTTTTCAGACCCACGACTTAGTCCACCTGTATTTCCCTAACCAGGGACAGGGGTTGCAAATTAGCTTTTGCTAGATACTTGTATGCATGGTTCCTTTTTTTTCTATCTATATTAGATTATGTTTGATCTTTGATGCATAAATAAAATATAGTCTATAAGGGGACTTGAGCATAAAACAATGTAATTTACCTGATGTCATCAACTGGTGTTGGTGGTAATGTTGCTTGGCTACCAAGCAGAATAACAGGTTTCTTGGCTCGACTCACCAGTTCAATGCACTTTTGAACCTGATTTGTTTTGGGGGGGGAAAAAAAACAGTGATGTAAGTTGTCTTAACATTGTACAAGGTCAGCCTTACTGTATCTGACTTTGTATAGAAAACCTACCACCAAACGTGAAAAAGTGAGAGCAAATCATCTTACCTGATCAGCTGTGGCTTGTGGGATGTCGACAGGAAGAGGGGAAACATCTCTTGTCTCCCAAGCTCCAGCAAAGAGGTTGGTGAGATGGTTATGCAGGTACCTAATGAGAAATAATACCGTCACGTTAAATCATGTGCTACATATCAGCGGATTTTTTTCCTTGATTTGATAGTTGACACCTGATTAGCACAGAAACATAAAATAATTAAAGATTCTGGCTAAACCAAAGATGGTGCAGTTACAAGAAGAGCATCCTTGGCTGGTGGGCACCAAGGACAACCTCTCACCTCCCCCGCATGCAATTTTATATATAACAGTGTAACAGATCTCAGTCAAATCAGCATATCTATCTATCCAGATCTTTAACTATCTCATATTTGTCCGGGGGTCAACTAGTATTCTGCCCTCTCAAAGTGTGCTTTTTTTCTTTATTACACATGAATTACATAGTAATGTTCACAAGACATTCTGATAACTTACCAGGAGACAATTTTCCCCATCAGGCCTTTGGGAGGGTTTTTAACTGCAAACTCTTTAGACACCACGTGAAAGGGGTAAAGTGTGTCGATGGGGAATTCTATGAAAACAGGACCAGGTGTTCCAGACTGGGCGATGGCCAAGGCCTTTCTGAGCGTAGGCACTATTTCCCTGACAGTCCTGATGGAGGCACAGAACTTACACAGTGGCTTGAAGAGAGACATTTGGTCGATATCTTGCAGCGCTCCTCTGCCCTGTACAACAATCGCAGTGGATAAAGACTCAGTAAAAGGTGAGACAGTGTGAAACATTTAAAGCATCATCATGTACAATTTTGCTCTTTTGCTCTATTCTACTAGAGCAGGTCAATCAAAGTGCAATCATGTCTTTGTATACATCTATATCCAACTATCCACTGCACCTGAAGAAGTGTACCAGCAGCTCCTCCCATAAGCAGCAATGGGGATTCAGCCATCTGAGCATTCTTCACTGCCGTCACTGTGTTAGTGAGGCCTGGGCCGGCAGTCACTGCTGCTACGCCAACAGTGCCTGGAGGAGAAGCAATCAAGACAGCTTTCAACCTGCCTCTCACATCTGACTCGAGCTTAGCTACACCAAACACTCCAAATAAACAAAAATTTACTGTTTACAACACCGGGTCCTAGACATTGGCACATAGGAATGGAATGTGCCCGCTATTCATGAGACAAGTCATCATTTCTGCGATGCGATGCGAAGCTTGGTTCCGAAGGCTACAACACACCCACTTAATTCATTCTCCAATGCTATGAGCAACAGGACAGGGGCCCAAATAAGAGTGGAGGTCACATGTTCTCATACTCTTGTGATAAATCTGCACCTGAGAGCCTCGCAACAGCATCGGCAGCAAAGACGGCAGTGGCCTCGTGTCGGGTGTCAATAATGCGGATGCCCATCTTCTCGCAAGCCACCAGGATGGGCGAGATGTGTCCACCGACAAGGGTGAAGACATACTTGATCCCATGTGCGCGCAGGACCTCTGCCACGCTTTCACCGCCATGGCGTGGGCTCTGAGTCTCTGTCTGCAGTAAGTTGGAAGACACCACAATATTTCATGTTGCTTAACTGAAAAACAAACAGGAGACAAAACACATCTATAGACTAGATCCAACACTTGTCAGAGAGGGCTGGTGGCCTCTGAAAGGCCACGTGCCGCCGCGCCCATTCATGATAATCCCACTGTTCAGACGTGCGATGATGGGCTTTGTGCAACGCGACCATCGGCCCGGGTGGCCTTTGTGCTAGAAAACCACAAGGCTGAGCAAAGTTCACGGGACTCAAGTGCAGCTCACCTTTGACCCGTGACAGCCCTGCAGCAGCGCACAGGTGATTTTGCAGAGCACGCAGGTGCATTTGCCGGGACTGACCGGCGCAGCGCCAGTTCGAACACACAGACGGGCGTGCTGGCTTGCGTCGGCGTGCTGAGGTGAGGGAACCTACCTTGTGGAACAACTGGTAGAGTAAGCCAAGTTTGTAGGCTACAAACAGGAGTCCAGCCGCGGCAGATCCCGCGAAGCACCCGATAACGACTCCGAATGGCTCCATGTTCAGATGCAGAAACACCGTTGACCGCGAAAACACAACTTGGCTAAACTTCACATAAAAAAAAACAAACCCTACTTCACGTCGTCAAGTTCAGCAGCAGTTCACCAGTTTTAGGCTAGGCTACCGGGCGGCTGCTCCAACAAACTGCCATGCGCTCTTTGCAAAAGTCGTAAATGTATTTAATGTATTTTTTTTTAAAAATCACTGTGGATTTAGCAGATTCAAAAAAAAGGTGCTGAAGAAAAGCTCGGTGAGGACATGAAGTCGACTTTGCTCCAAGTAGAATTGACCGGGCGCTCTTTCCGCAGTCGCTATGTCACATCCATTGATATATTTACAGGTCAAGTTGGCGAGAAGCACAAACAACGCTTCCGAAAATGAATTTCAAAATAATTGCCCCCAAAAGAACGACCACACTCGTATTTCACAAGTTGCCATTTATTTACATTAACTTCCAAGCATTCGCACAGGCGATGAAATCTGAACATTTTGTGCGTATTATTTGCCACAGATTTAGCCAGACCGTCTCAATGCTCATTCAACCAAAACACAATCTGGTTTTATTGTGGAGGGCAAGATGACTACACCTCCGGTCAGTAAGACGCCGTGAAACTGAATATAGATGGCTGTTGTGAGCGTGAGGAGATCGTGTAACAGACAAGCCTTTGGTCCAATGAGGAGCGCGGGTGGGTGTTCCGTTGTGAAAGGCGTAAGCAGTTTATTTCTAATTAGAACAAAGTTCAGGCTGAAATGTAAAAAAAAAAAAAAAAAAGAAAAAAAAAAGAAAGAAAGAAAGAAAAAGAGAAAGAAAAAAAAGAAAAAAAACAGACAAATCAGAAGAATTTGCATAGTTAAATTGTGTAATGACAAACAGTGCAACAAATCAACAAACCTGCAAAAAAAAAAATCATCATACTGCAGTGTAATATAGTTTGAAAATATATAGTTAGTATAACGTATTAATAACTATCACTGCCAGTATCAATAAATACACCCTCATAAATTTCAAGGTTCACATGTAGCTTAATTTGTGTGATGTGTTGCGGGATGTTATTGTCACAGCAGGGAGCAAAAGGGGAGTTTGTAAACATTAACTGTCTTTCCATGATCAGGATTTTCAGCAAACAGTATTTTGTCATCTGCTTTTTGTTCCTCAAAAACAACGATCTGAAAATAAACAGATAACAATAAGATTTGCCAAATACAGTACCTTACTATGCGTAGACAAATTTCCCGCAGGCTTGCATGCACAGACAAAAAAAACAAACTGTTTATAGCAATGAAATCGGCTACCTGATTTGCTCCACTCCTGAGCCAGGGTCCTGGGACATAAAGGAAATGCTGAGGACCGATACACCAGTGCCGTCCGATGTTTTGCCCATTGACAAACACAGCTCCCTTACCCCAACCCTGCGGATCAATAATAATATAATAGGTAATCTGAAAATGTGGAAAGTTTGCTTGCTTGTGAACAGAACACCTCCACGTTCTAATGCAAGCAGTCTTCAGGTGTTCCATTGTTTTACTCACAGGGAGTCTGATGAAGGTGTCTGTGGGAGGGCCGTCCACGTACAGTCTGGCCTGGAAGAACCCCGGGAGCCATGGCGATGTGACATCACACTTCCACTCACCTGAATTTGTTAATCTGAAACAAGATACATTCCATTGAAGACATAGGCTCGGATCATATGAAGCTGTGGCGAAAGAGAAAGGTTTGGCAAATAATGTTATGGTGAGATAAGTATAAGCAGGAAACAACCTTTAAATCTTAAGTGGATTTATGCCATTAGCAATACCTGTTACTAAAAAAAGCACGAAGGATGATTTGTGAGTAGACTCAGATATTTTAGGGTGATTTGCCCCATTCATTGATGTTAGTGGGGTTTTTTTTTTTGTCAAGTTTTCAAGTAATCTTGAAGTTTTATGAACCAACCTTTTCATAAAATCTGGCTTCATATCTAAGCAGAAGATGGTAAATTCTCTCAGAGGAGTGTGATTCAACAGAATATCACCCACAATACCTGTAATACAATACCAGGAAACATACATTAATAATGCAGACATACTAGCTGTGAAAACTGTCCACAGACGCTTGCCTTTCAGTGAGCTCTGCATGCAGCAGATAATGTGTGCGTGTGTGTGGTGTGTAATGAAACATAAAAAAAGCCAGAAACGGTCTCAGTGATTTGATTTGACTGAGTTTATAGATATGAAGCAAACTTATCTGAACTGTCCTGATATCCCAGCGGCTTTATCATCTAAACAACTGTTGAGAATGGTTTGACTAAGAATTCAGCTCTTATGTCAACAGCTTTGAAATATACACAAGCAAAGCGGCGTTTGTTGGCGCCGACTCAGGTGAATGAAATGTTATAAATAGCACTGGGACAGCACATGCCGTGATGTTTGAAGGCAGAATACCTTTGCGTTGTTCGTCCAGAGCTTTCCCATAATTCACTCTTCCACAGTTCTCCACCAGCAAACTCAGCATTCTTTCTCCCTTTTTGATGTTCAATTGCACAAAACAATAATGCCAATTAAAAGTCATCTTTGTAACACAGTCCAGTTTCTCTGCTCATTTGGAATAAACAAAGATAAAGCAATGGAACAGAGAGTATAAATGTATTTATAAGATACTCAATATCAAAATCCAGTGTAACTTAATCTTAAAATAATCTTAAAAATTCTATGACATTGATGCACCTACTGAGGTCAAGAAAAACAGATAAGATCATTCCAGGAGATATAATGGTAATATTTGCCCCAAATTTTGCTGTATTATTGCCGATAGTTAAAAGGTATTGCTCCTCAGTTATGAATAATACTGTAAATTCTTGTATTATTTACACCATTTTCATCTTTCAAAGGTAAATGAACATGCACTGGATTGGTCAACTAGTGGTCCTCCATTTGATTGTTCTCATGCCATCTTAGGAAAGACATCATCTCCTCTTGGGATCAACTGGTTTTGTAGCTTAGACTAATGCTAAAGATGAAATTTTAATTATTGAACTACATCAAGGTGAGAACTGCAACCAGTACCTGTCCATCAGGGAGTGTCAGATCCTGAATTTTGTAATCCAAAGTACCGACGCATTGTCTGTCCACAAAAACCTACAGTAGAGAAAAAAACGTTATGGTAACTGGATTATGTATGCATTGCTAACCAAAGAAAGCCTTCTTAGCAATTGTAAGTATAGTATCATATAACTTCTGAAAAATATTTTGAATCTCTAATCTGTGTGTGCCTGTGTTTGGATCAGTCTGAATATCCTCACCAGTGCTCTGTCTTTAATGTTGTTCTTGGAGTTGAGGCTTCCTCCACCCGTGATGGTGGTTTCGTACAGCGTGTAACCGTATGACTGACCATTGTTATTGTTGACGGGCAGATTCTCCATGTTCACCGGCTTTTCGGACCTGTGCGGCTGCACCAACAGTCAAACATTTCAAGGTATTACATACAAGAATTTAACAGGACACAGCACACATCGGACAATGACATGAGATGAAATCTGTGGAGCTCTACAGGCAGGACAAGATAAAAAAAAAAAAAATTGTCAGGATTAGGGAGGTTCCACTTGAAATAAAAGTGCCCACCAAACACCATATGACAGATTTTTCCAAGAAAAAAAAAGGCAGTTGTGCTGACATTTGATGTACGACCAAACCCAAACTACCAGGTGTGAATCCACTGTTTGGAGCACTGTTTGCTGCTAGATTTCATCTCGACAAGTAGACAGAGAGACACACACACACACACACACACACACACACACACACACACACACACACCCACGCACGCACGCACGCACGCACGCACGCACGCACGCGCGCACGCGCGCGCACACACA
>CAAKHG010005865.1:15411-37594 GCA_901007715.1 Dactylopterus volitans
AAAAAAGGTCAATCACATGAATCGGGACGTTAACCAAATATATGCATTACTCAGGGCAAATAGCCAGAGTCACTCATAAAGAGACGATAACAACGAAGTAACTGCAGTCCTCTGGATGTCGCTGAGGAAGAGGAGCGAGTCAACCTGTCCGGTGATGAGCCGCCGTCGCCCTGGCGACCAGCCATCTGGAGCTGGACACAGCTGCACTGAAGACCCCCAAGTTGCTTCACATTTAGTTTCCATTTCTACGGCAGCTGAGTGTCGAGTGCTTTTTTTCTGTCCCCTGAACATGGTAGCGCCCCCATCTGGTTACTGCCACGTAGCGAAACTCTTTGCGTTGCTTGGGGACACACACTATACAACACACACCCATCGAGACAAATGTTAGAGCAGCCTAATTCCATGTGACCCAGAAAATTCTTAGTGATCAATCATCAATAATCGATTAATTAATGGCCATCCCTATTCCTAACCCCGGAGATACGAGTCATGTAAACAAAGTCTTGAAACTTTGGAAAATGCTTGTTTTTAACTTTAAATTCCGCAGCAGCTTCACAAACTAAAAACACCAAAACATCCACAAAACAATCAAAGATTTTCAGAACGTCTGGACATGAACGGGAACCCAGTCCAGTTCGCTCAGAGTCCAAAAACCGTAAACCAGTCTTAGGTTGCCTTGTGATGTTTAATACATTTTCTTAGCATGACCTTTCCATCTTACCTCAAAAATGCTCTTTAATGGTTTCTGTTATCCAACTTCCCTATCCTTAAATGCCAATGACAGTTGTGTTGCTACAATGCAATGTTACTTTTAAAAGCTCTCACGTAACTTTTTTCCTGCCTTCAAGGCATGAACAGGGCATCAGTAGAAATCCCTCCGACACCTCCTCCTCCCCCCTGGTTCCATTTTGGGAATCGCCAGACTCCTTTTTGCTCCTGTTTTTTCTTCAGTATGAGAGCCTTGAGCTACAGATCCTCATTAGTCACTTTCCACAAGACCACGCTGACACTGGCATTGCGTTCTCCCTGTCGCAGACTCGCTAAAGGCGAGCGCAGCCACACACCAATTCACACGCACAGTCAAAAGCAAGGCGACTACAGGAGCTGGGCAATCATCAGAATCAACCAACCTTTGAAACTCTGAATACCATGAACGTGCTGCTGCTGCATAATATCACGCTGGCTGGAATGCCCCCAGGCACTTTCGGCCGAGTTTCTTGCACAATGGTCTTCCGGGAAGGATGGGAACATTTTGAGACCACACCAGTGGTTTTGAATGTTTTAGGACATTAAAATTGTGTGTACGCATTAAATTACTGCTAGAGATGGCCAACCTATCACTTGGAGCAATTTTGCCAGCTCTTTTTCCAAGCAATTTTTCCATGCAAGGACCGAAATCACTGGTAGAGATTTGTGCTGAAACGCATCGCAATCCTGAGATATAATTGTCTTTGGCTATTTTCAGGGTAATTTCACCCCCTTTTCATTTGATCATACTGAGGGCGAGCTATACATGCTGTGTCTTGTGTTTTTTGTAATCTCGGGTTGCCAGATTGTACTTGGAAGATGACACAGAAATACGGAAAAACAAACATCTGCCTAAATAAAACAATGTCATGTTTTTTTTAATTCACTGTTAATTCCAGCACCAGATCACTTGACGGTGGTTTTTCACACAAAGAAAACAACTAATCATTTTATAGGGTACGTTCTGCTGTTTATTTATGGCTCTTTCGGCTGGGAAGCATGTGCGCAGAGACGGACGAAAAGCCGTTTGCAGAGTTTTGAAATTCACGTTTTTGATAATTCTTGCCCCATCAATGGAGCATTGCGCGCTCCAAGACCACATGTCTTCATGTGTATGTTGCACCAGTGTTGCTTGTTAACAGAGGACACACTGAGGAATTAGTGGAAACGCCGAGCTCTTCAGCTCCAGTCCTGCTGCAGAGCTGCACAAGCCAGTGCCTACATGTACCAGGGTGCATTGCACACACGCCTCCGATGCCAAATCCGCCCCATATGGAAATCCTTCCATATGTTGCCCTGCTCATGACGCTGTGGTACAGCTGTGCACTTCCCACTGGCCGCAAATACGCGCTGGAGTAGCATGTTGTTCTTGCAATGTCAGAAACTGCAGTCATTGTTTTTTTGGTCAATATGGCACACACGCTGAGGAATGTGCCACCGTCAACACTGAAATGGACATATACATGAACTTAAAAAAAAAGAAAAAAAGATTAAGGCTTCCCCAAAAGTGTAGGAGCTAAATTTGTTGTCTGTGATATAAGTTCGTTTTCATATAATGACAGACGCTGCAAGTTTAGAAGAAAAAATAAAATAAAAGAATTCTTATGGCTTGTATGACTTGAGGTGGATGGATGTTGACAAAAAAAAATATGCAGCTTTAAGTTAACAGGTGAATGCATGCAAAAGCCAGCAGTATGCTCCTTTAAAAAAAAAAAAAAATGGAAAAAAACGTGCAGCAGCGGACCAACCTGAGGGTTGTATGGTCTCACTCCTGCAGACTGTCAGTCTCTGGGCACTCAGTGACCGATAGCTGTGCCTGAAGGGAGGACAAACCCCAAATCAACACCAGGTCTAAAAAACAGTGGAACAGACTTGAGGCAGAGATCATGCAATGTCTACAAGAGAAGATATGCTCATGCAACTCAAGCTCTCTTTGTGGATAACTTTGTATAGGCAGAACCTTTTTAAATATTAGCAACCTTTACACACATACTGCAAATAAAAAAAGTAACAGCAGCTCAACTGCACAGAAGATATTGACAAGATTTGACTTTGTTCATTTTAGCAAGAACTGCATTAACACTATTCTAATGTATTTTGTTAGTACACAGAACATTTATTTTGGTACATGAAATCCACTAACGTATGATATTGGAAGTTATGTTGTCCTTACTTTTGAGTCGACTCTTTTTTTGTTGCCATGACTGCAATATTTTAAGAAACTGTACGGAGCAAGTTTATGTCAATGGATAAACACACTACGAAATTAAACATTTAGGGTTAGGTTACCTTTACACTGGAGTTCTTTAGGTTATAACCATCCTCTCCACTGCACTGCCATTACTCTGTATTAAAGTAGCCATCGCGCCAGCGTCATTCATGACAATGATGCCTAGACCTGAATAATGGTTTGAATTCAGTTAATTTTCAGACGCTATAAAAGCAATTCTCGTTAACGATTACGATCACAGGTAGGAGGATTGAAAAAGTCTTATACATACCCAGGCATTCAATGCTTTAGAACTCTATACACATTAGGAAGCTATCCAGGTTATTTTAGAGGTCTTACCTCTGGGTCCTTTTTAAAAAGTATAGAAAGAGAGAGAGAAAATAAGTTGTGCTCTTTTGATAATCACTCAAGACATCATTTAGTAAGGTTAAAGTCTGCAGACGTCAATACATTCATTTAGATTTAAAATGCGGTTTTGATGAGAAACAAAGGAAAACATCTACATCTGACTGCTGAAGGTTGTTTAAAAAAAGGCAATTTCAGATTTTACTAGGACAGGAAACAAATAAAGCAAGTTAAGTTTCATTAAAAACAAACTAAGCTTTATTGACAAACTGCTGCAAAACATCTTTTGGACATATTTAGTAACCTATTTAGGCAAGCTTACACATGTAGCATAATGCATTTTATGGAGAGGGTACAGATACTAGTGGCAGAATAAGTACAGTTATGATGTTTTAAAATATGTACAAGAGTTGGGATTGAGCTGCAGGATCCCTTCTCTACCGAGAGAGAAGACCCATGTGGAGATTTTTGTCCCAATCCTTCTTTGTGTACTCTGAGCATGCAGTTTAGAGAGAATCAGATCACAAAATGCAGACCTGAACTGTTTTAGCACAACAGACGGCCATGTGCCCATTAAACCAACATTTTTTTTTTTCTTCAGAGAATTACTTTTAAATGTAAAACAAATTAAGGATATGAGGACAGTCCATCTCAACAGTGTCTATTAGGGCTATATTTCAAAACTCGAAGTACAATGACAAATATTGCTGGCTAAATCTAAATGAATTAAGTTTTATAACTATTTAAAACAGACCATCATCAAGAATGAACTATGGTAAATTTCATTTACACCGATTCTTTAACCTTCACTTAAGATTTTTTTTTGTCTCTATATTACAAGTTTAAAAAGGACTTTTATTCTGCTGTATTAACAGAATTTTGAAATGTAGCCTAAATGGGAATCTGCAACTGACCCTCGACATATTCTTTGTATTTAAAAACAATTAAAATGTAGTTCTTAGAAAAGAGGATAATGATTTCCACTAGAAACACTTACAAATTTGTGATCAACAATGCAAAAAAAACAAACAAAAAAAACCAAAGGGGAGGGGGCTTAAAGGTCAGAAAGAAAACAGCAAAATCAACAAAAGTTTAAAATAAAGAAATAAACAAATAAGGGATGCCAACCTCTCTTCTCTAACCCATCTAAAAGCCGCTTTGGTTGGTTGGATTGATGGATGGGTGGTTCGTTGGTGCAACAAAGTAGGGATGGGAGTGGGAGTTGGTGGTCGAATCTCAAAAACCACCTCCGATATTCAGTTCTCAATTTTCTCTCTTGTATAAAGTCCAATGTAGGAAAGAACCAAACCAAAGACAAAACTGACAATTACTTTTGTCGGGCTGCTTTAAGCGACAGCTGCCGTGGGAGACAGGCGGTAGTCAGGGCGACACTTTAAGGGAGGCGAGTCCGGTTCAGTACTGTCGGTATGGGTGGTCTCTGTAGGGTGTCTTGGCACCTCTGGCAGGGGGTAGGGCCTTTCCTGGTGCTGACCGCTGGGTCCCATTCCAGTCATCCTGGCCTGCAGATGACACAAAAATACACACAATGGGCATATCGCAATGTTAAGGATTTTGACTAAAGAAAAGGTAGGAGAAAGTGTTATAAAAATGCAGCGTGTTTACCCTTCAATGTGTGTTCGAGACACCCCCCCCCCTTCCCGTGATCTCAGGCAAGTCCCACTCAATCATTTGCATATTGAAATTCAATTGTATATAAGAGCACTTGTTCATACAAAGTGTGAATGCAAAGGCTCATGGGATCGTATATCATTTGATAATCTTTCTAAATGCAGATCACATGTTAATGCAAGTGTACATTTTGGCCCAAAACCCTGCTCTGTTGACAATTTTTGTTGCGGTGGCTTCATGAACAAATGTTACATGCGTTTCCTTCTTTGACTTTGGGAGTTTCTGTTTTACACCCTGCATTGCTAAAATTCATGTTTACTACAACACAGCTATTTGTGTCACCAGCCTGACGCAAATAAAACAGGGCTTGCATGTAAAAATAATTGCACTGTAACACTTATTGGTCAAAATGTCCAGAGGTTACCTTTCATAGTCCTAGTCAGTAGTGTTACTTATGAAATATAGCTACTACTGTGGGCTAACAATGTCTTCAGAGTCTACTGAATTGATGATTGCAGGATTTATAAAAACTGTACGAGCCAATGAATACGCAGCTCATTTACACTATGTAAGGAACATTACATACGACAACATTTAGAAACATGAAGAAATCAAATTGATAGAGTTGGTTTATTTATGACATGGAACAAAGATGATCTTAACTATTTTGGAATTTAAAAAGTCATCCTGCTGGCTGCTGGTCTTTTTTTGTGAGCTAGAGTCAAATGTCAGCGTGCTGGAAAAAAAAATCTCACTGAAATAATAACTTTGGAATAAGGAATTAAAATTGCATTGTGGCATATAAGTAGTAGTGCTTCGATAACAGATTATGTTAACAGTTTTAATTGGTTTGAACTGATTTGTGACAGAGAAACCTGAGGTCCACACAAATAGCCATAGTTGTTTCGTGAATAACGATTGTGCATGGGCTTCATCTGAAATTGTTTTGGAATTGCAGTGTGCATTATTAACTGTGTCATTCTATATGAGTCAAGTTATATGATGTGTTTCTAAATTATTAATCATTAAACACAGATGAAAGGCTTCACATATACACCATGATAGGTAGCTGGTGTCACCTAATACTGACTCTGGCAATTAAACCCAAAAATTCTGATCTCCAGCTTATAGCATCTATTACAACACAGACAGCAGCCAAGAACGACATAAAAAAACGGCATTTTTTGCATCATTGAACACGTTTGTCCCAAAATTGAATAGGTTCCTCTTTGGCACATACTCCAGGTTCGGTGAAATTCGGTCAAGTCATTTTTGTGTAATCCAAATAAAACACACAAGCAGTTGTGGGTGAAAACAAAGCCTTCCTGAAGGAGGCAATGAGGTCGCCATTTCTGATGCTTAAATTAGTTTCGTCTTACCGTAGGATTCGTATGATTCCGTGGTCTCTCCATGTCCGTAGTCATAATATTCTGGATCTCTGTAAAAGATAGGATTTAAGAAGAAAAATAAAATCACTTTTAGTCTTGGAAAACATCAAGTAGCAGCTGACTGTAATGTCTAAGGGGATATTAATTGGCTTCCACAAATAAGATCAAAGCTTGGCTCTCTAGCATGGAACGTCTCAGCCCCTGCTGCTTCTCCTAAACACCACATCCACCCAAACCATGAAACAAGAGTGCAGAGTGGCGAAAATGCATTTCTGTTACTCTCATTTCAAAAAGAAATCAGCAACTTGGCAACGTGTGCACTTTGTGAGAAGCAGGTAAAAATCAAAGAGATGTCTGATTCACTCACGCCTGCGGCTGACTGTAATAGCTGTCGTATGACTCGTAGGCCGTCTCTGTGTAGCTGTCATCATAGCTCTGGAGAGGGTAGGAAACAGAAATATGTGTAAGATTTAAAAGAAGCTTGATCATAAATCATGACTGTCAAGAGGCGCCCCCCATGTGCTGCACTTCTAACGGAGCAGACAAACTCCCCCTTACGTCTCAAGCATTTGAAAGCACTTATTCCGGTATTGAAGGATGAGCAATTCAAATCGAACAGTGCCCAGAACAATCTCTTTCAGAGGAGAGGATGGAGAGATCTGATCTGCCAGCATCCCATCAACAAAAATACTCATCTTTCCGCTTTCATATTACAGTATCATTATGCTGGGCATCTGTCTGACAATGCAGTTACTCAATTTTCATTTGTGGCCAAAATTGTGTTGTGCAGCACATTTGCATTAGAATGGATGAATGAAAACGATTCTTCATTGGCTGCTGTACTTACATATTCATCGTAGCTCTCGGTCGCTGCAGCAGGAGTGTGTTGGTGAGGTGGAGGCACCATCCTCTGGGAGGGTCCAGCAGCTGGTGGCCTGGCACGGGGCGCCACTGCTCCCCTGGAAGGCGCTGCAGGGGGCCCTCCTCTGCCTGCCATGGTGCCCCTCACCGTGCCACCTCTTGCTGGGCCACCTCGATTCACACCTCCTCTGGCGGATGCACCCCGAGGCGGCATTCCTCTTCCCCTGGGAGGCAGGACAGTTTTAAAACCGTGTTTTAAGAGAGAGAAAGAGAGAGACGATGTGTGTGTGTGCGCGTGCGTGCGTGTGTGTGCGTGTGCCGCGCTCTACCGTCTCCTCACCTATGCCCGCCTGCAAGGGGCACTCCACGGCCTCTTGGGCCACCTCTGCCTCGGCCTCCGTGCTCCTGGCCTCCATTCAGGTAGCTCATCTCCATGAACTGCTCCTGGCAGATGTCATCCATCATATCCTACACGCGGAGGAAGAAAATTAAAAGAGCCATGTGAAACGTTACTTTAAGTGTAAATCCCTCTGGCCTGCACTTTCTGACGAGACTGTTGTGACTGCATGAATGGTTACCTTATTTTATCCACAAAAACAATCAGTGGGGAGCAGATTAGCGAAGCTGCCTATCTGAGCAGCACAAATCCTGCCATGCAATCCTCCCGACTTTCTGCAGGGAGCAGCATGAAGAGCTGCGCAGTAACCCATTCAGTATTTTTCCATCTATCAGTCCCTTCAGCAGAATACTGACATTTCTAATGATGGCGGAAATAAGGGAAAAATGGCATTCACTAGAATACGCAGAGCAGAAGGCGGCTTTAAATTTAGCCACGGCAAAGATAAATCTACAATGTTTGACTGATGAGTCGTGCGACTGTAGCTGCACTGATAACCGAACAGGCGAGCTAATCTTTACTCATCAAGGTGTAAAGATAGTTGTTGCCAACATAATCTACACAAGGATCAAACAAGCAACAGCACAGTCAGAGTACATGGGATATTGGTGGTGCGACGCGGCTGTCGAAGCAGAATGCTGCGATTTTAATCAACTGAAGTTCCTGCAGGGAACGTGACAGCTGCACACTGTATGGGCCAGTGCATCATTTGTCTAGTTTTACACATCTGGCCTCTTTTTCTCTCCCATTACAACCCTCCAGGCATTAAAAACCCTTGTCAAAACTACATACAATTATGTGAAAAATGATGCAACCCCCTTTACAGCGATTAAAAATGGATACTTCATTCTATCAGGGGCAGCTGTGTGTAGTGGATTGTTTTTTTTCCACTGTGTCAATATAATAACAACTGGCGATTTGGATTGGTAGACATTATTAGACATTTTTTGTGACATGTTTCAAAAAAGTTGGAAGGTTGTGTAAAGGTTAGCAAAAACAGGATGAGTTTCAGTGTTCTGCAAATCATCGCATGGTAATTGAAAATAGCACAGAGACAAATTATGTGCAAGAAAGTTTGGAAAAGCCATGTTTACCACTACGTTCCATCACCTCTTCTTTTAACAGCAATTTGTAAGTGTTTGAAAATGTAGAGCCCAATTGCTGTCATTTTTGAGAGAGGAGACAGAATTTCAAATCTTGACTCATCAGACCACAGGACAGTTTTCACTTCACTGCAGTCCATCTTAAAAGACGCTAGTGGTGTTTCCGGATCTGGTTTAATTCAATATAACATCACTAATAACCAAATCCAGCTCCTACAATATACGAATATATATATAAAATATAGTTTCTTCTTTCCATTGTACAGTCAGAACTTGCATTCATGGATGCAAAGCCCGACGGTGTACAGCGACAATGGTTTTCTGAAATTGTTCCTGAGCCCATGCAGTGATGTCATCGAAGAATCGCATCTGCTTTTAATGCAGTGGCAGATCACGGCCATCCAGTTTTGCTTTATCCTTGTCTTGTACACATCTGTACGCTGGAGTGATGAGATGACGGCGGGAGTTGAGTGGTGCTTAAGATGTGTGCAGAAAAGGACAAGTAGAGCTGCCACATGAGATATTCTTTTTAGGTAGATTTCCAATGACAGGTGTTTCTTTTTGTGACATTCAACATCCATGGTGCTCAGCATGGCTGTGCACCATCCGTCCCTGTAGTAGAGGCCACCCTGGCCTTCTGTCTGCAGTGACTCTGCGAAACACGGTTTTCAGAACCAGGTTTAACATTTATCTACCACGAAAGCCTCAATGACCGAAGCGTTCAGTCTTTAGCAGATCAAAAGCTAGAGCTTCTGTGTTTCGACACAATTTTTTTATATTAAGCTAATGCCATGAAATTTGATGCAAAACATGTTAGCTGAAATACGTTTCTCTCTGTCCGTTTGTTCATTAACATTGCTTGAATATCGCGCATCTGCAGTTTTTAATGTAGAAACGTGATATCGTGAAAATTTGAGCAAGTCTTTTAACATTTATGCAATGAGCTTTAAAGTCAGGCTGATGGCTCCCTGACACTATTTGAAAGAGAATCCAATGGTGTCAGATGAAGGTCGTCTCCTCTCGCAACCTCCAAATGAAGAAACGGGTGGAAATGAAATGTCCTGTATGACTCTGCCATCTCCTATGACCTCACGCACTCTTTGAATTGCACCTAATGCTTTTTACCAAGATGAAACTGAGGAGGCAGGCCATGACCATTACCAACACTGAGCAAACTGGATTTTGAAACTATTGCAAAAGAAGCTATTTTACTCTCCCACCTTGTCCTCTCCCCATGCGGACATATATGTGATGTGATCATACACTGCATGACATATGCTAAATCAGCATGGTGGAATCATACCCCCCTTTCAGTACAGAGGTAGCGCCCCTCAGCCACATTTGACAGAACACTGACAACTTTCATTGGCTGCATCAGCAGTGAGTCGGCGATACAGAGCACCGTTTCCTTAAGAATACATGGGAAGTTGGGACACACAGCGGCCACATCTTTCCATCGAAAAAAAAAATATTTCAGGGGCTATCTTAGAGATCCAGCTTACACACATTTGTTTGACATTTATTCAGTTTCAAAATATCCCACGATCTCCTCAAGCATTAAGCTCTAGTTGGCTCTCTGTCTAAACCGGGACGAGATATCTTCTCTGAATTTAAGTCATAACTCAAACCCTGCGTAGTTGCTGAAGTAGTAAACTGTGTTTCCATTCCATGGGATTCCACCGACATGACGGTTTTCCAGTTATTAGTCACACCCGGTGTGTTTCCATGGAAACAGATAATTGGAGCAAAACCTTTTATTTTTTTATTTTGAACGCCTTACAAATTTATACATTGTGCTGATGTCTTTTGTTGGTAGCCATTTTATAACCACAATATTACAAATTCTATTGCTTAAATAGAAGTCATAAAGCCAGATTAAAAAAATATAACAACACCAGGTAGGAGCCAGCTTTTTACATGACAACATCACAACTGGCTTATCCAGTCTTCAGATTGACACACTTGTGTTGGGATATAAGGTTATTGATCAGTTATGAACTATCAGAAATTATCAAAAATTGATAAGAAATATCAACTTTAATTAACATTAAAGTGGGATTGGGATATTTTCCTTCGTAATTATGTTGGTGATAGCCAGTTCACTGACCTGGCCACATATCAGTCTCATACTTCGTTCCCACAAAATATACCTATCAATTTGGAATTCTCGGGTTAATGATCAAATTAATTACTAAACTAAAATGATCAAACTATATTACAAGGAAACCTTTTGTGTACATGCACTTCACATGCAAAAAGAATGCTCTGCCTCCTGTGTGCATATGTATGGAGGATTCAGGTGCTAATTTAAAGTACTGTGTGTCTATGTGATCAGTCGACGATGATGATACCTGATTAATAAATACTTCAAATGCAATACCCCGTGTCTGTGTGAAACAGAATTAACATCCACTCTTGACTTGGGAGTGATCATCTCAACCATCACTGAATAAATCGGAACGTCGCATATGCATTTGCAAAGATAAACCTTCCTGTGCTCGGCCGTTTGTCTGTCGTATGCTCGCTGCAGTGTTTCCCCTACATGCAATTAGCTGCGCCACAGCTGAAATATGACTGCTGCTGCTGCAACAGTCGCAGCAGTGTCTGGTGTGTCGGCACGGCAATGAAAGGATTACAGTTGACTGATCGATCTCTGTGACCAGTGATCAAGTGTCTATAAAACGGTTCATAACTTTTGATTTTCCTATAAAACATTCTGGATTAAAGACCCTCATTGTTTTGTGATTTGAATGTTATTATGACGCAACAAAAATGTTTCAATTTGCTAATGCAACCCCTATGTTGGTGGAGGTGGAAGTGAAACCATAAAAATAAAGCAGATTGTTGGATGTGCAAACCGACGCAGGGGAGAAACTAAACTTCAAACCAAACAGATTGAATTCCAAGTTATAAAATACTGAGAGCTGAGAGCATGGGGACTTTTAAAAACATATTTTTCTCTGGCCTCTTCAAACGCTGAGTCTCACAGCACACATGTTTAAAGGGTCGCCGGTTGTTTGCATTCGGCGAGACGTCACTGCATCCTGCTTGGAGGCCGGGCTGGTGCTCTTTAGTACTTCAGAACATAATGGAAATGCAGGCAGCCACCTTTTGGTTCTTAGAAAAATGGCCATGACCTAGGACAGTTAGTCTAATTTAGATGAAAACATGGATGAAGAAACCAAACTGATTGAGACACGCTCTCCATCCCCTTTAGCATGCTAATGCATGCCGCAGCTCCGTCCACCTTAATCACTGACCGAGGGCTCAACCTCTTTTAGCAGGTGACTATTTTTAAATGATAATAGTCTCCTTACCACTGCTTTTAGAGCTGTCAAATTGTCATACAAACAAAATCTGAGATTAAACATTGCAGATTTCCTGCAAACTACCGCAGGTGCTTCCATGTGTAAATCACGAAGCAGACGAAGCACATATAGTGAATGAAACTTCAAGTAAAGATAATGGTTAATGTTATTCCAGCCATTTTCTTAAATACAAACTACTTTTTCGTCATTGAATTTAAAAAAAAAAATAGAAAATACCTATTTCACTCAAAATTGCACCTTATTAAACTGTGATTAAAAAACGAGATAAAAGAATGATTAATCAACTAACAGTACTGGTGCTCTTTAATTTCCTGTTAAACAACCAATCATGTCAGCTCTTGTTTTGTGATTTCATTTAATACGGTCTAATTGACAATTCAGAAGCTGGTGTTACAGTTGCACTGATGTAAAGATTAACTTTTATCTGCTTCATATCGCTTCTACCAAGTAAAGCTATAAGATTCTTGGTCTTTGAAAAATGAATACATCAGCTTAGTCTCTAGTAATTTCAATGTTTATCAATACTGATAATTCATAGACTAAGTGATGAGCTGAATAAGTAAGAGGGTAATTAATTGCGAAGCGATTACTCTTGCAGCTCTCACATGACTCGTCTAGACATAACACTCCCCCATCGGAAAAGAACAAAACACAGAGCCAAACAAAGAAACTCACTGGGAAGAGGAACTTCTTGACCTCCTCCATGGCGTGCGCCATGCGCAGGTACGCCTCCGGCACGGGCGCAAACACCTCAATGAACACGTGCAGCTCCATGGACAGGTGGGCGTACTTGGGCTCCCCACCTTTCCTCAGCCCCTCCTCCTGTAAAAGGGGCAACGTCATCAATGAGTCAAGGCAAGAGGTCCAAAATTAAATAAGTTATGAAAGGTGCGATTACATTTCATTCACCTGGGTGGGCATCAGCCGTGTCATACTCATTTCTTCATACACCTTTAATAACTTCAGACCAATAAATAAGGTTTTACCAGGTTTTCCTAATGACTCCCAGAGCAGATGTGCAGTGTATGGGTGCCCTTGGCTTTATGTTCATATATGAGCTTTCCGTGTGAGTTTACACCATATGGCCTTGCTACCTGCCACTCCTCTCAAGCACGAGCAAGATGTCTTATGGCTTCAGGTACCCTTCTCACAGGTGTGTAATAAAAGAAAGATGGTGCTTTACCTTGGCTTTGTCTCTCATGGACCCCTTTCCAAGCACAGAGATCTTGGCTCCAGTCTCTTCCTGCAGACGTTTTATTGTATTGCCCTGAGGTCCCAAAATCTTTCCCACAAAATTGAACTAACGGGGGGGGGGAGAAAAGCAGAGAAAAATTAGACTGGCAATCACAACAGAGGGAAGTGTAACGCCAATAGAGTAAAGGAGCAATCACTGTCAAGTGTCTTGTTGTGCATACTGCAGCCTTAAGTGGTGTATTGACCCGAGAGGGTCGATACGTGCCCTTGAGGACTGTAATACCACCAGCTACTAGTAACTACAATCATCTAAACACTAAGCCAGAATCAAGTTGTAATCAAAATCCCGACTTTCAGTTTCTTCAAAGAAACTGATTACTGTATGTATATGATCTCTCCGACATTTAGGTAAACTGTCAAATATATTTCAGTAGATAAATTGCCTTAAGGGAAACTAAAAACTCTCATTTCCTTTCATCTTCCGTACCACAGCAGACTGATTCACAAACTAAAACCGAGTCTGAGAGCTGAGAGGGCCGCCTTACCCCACACAGACAAGACTCCTCATCCTAAAATAACGCTAAGATAGTGTGATCTACCCACTTTTGTAAGATATCATGACATTCTGGATTAAGATCCATATTAAGTTACAGTAGGTGACTGAAAGTGGAGCAAATAACATAACATCCAAACGAGGGATTATGCATGACAGCACAGGTTAGACCGTTAACATCTAGTTTTGCACACACCATCTCCGGCATCAATCATGAGCCTACAACAAATATAGCCATCTGCGTGAAGCAGAGCATAGATTGAACTGATAAAGACAAATACACCTGAGGTTACGGGACAGAGACCTTGCTACAAATGGAAAGAATCTACTGAGCACAGTCTGAAATGACATAGTATTATGTCAAGTTTAACTATGATTAACATTTTGATCCCTTTAGTGATATTATGAAGCCTAAAGATCAAGACTGAGTAGTTATAATTTGGGACTCCCGAGTAACCCCTTGACTTTGTGTAATTGAAATCCAGCTGCAGGGGAGGGGGCTAGAAGAAGGAAAGAAAGCAAGGAGGGCTCACCTTTGGGTACTGTTTAACAGGTATGAGCACTCGCTCCTTAAGTTTGATGTTCTTTGTTGTGAACAGATCCAGGTATGTTACTGCCTCCTTTTCAGTCTCGCCTTTCTGGACTCTATCAATTTCTGGAAGGGGAGAGGTATTGTTTCAGGCAAAGTAGCAATCGACATGTCAGTTACATTTGCTGATTACATTATCCAGTAAGCATTGATTCGGACATTTGGGTGTTAATAATTTTGACGTTTCCGAGTTACCACTGGGCTCAGGTTGGCTAAGAGGGCTTCAACTGACTATATTTCAACGTGATGCGGGCCCTAACACCAGGACTCGCCGCTGGAGCCGCTTCATGGACAAAATATTTTAATCCCCACCGTGAGCCTCTTGAATTCAGTCATCAAATTAATGTTAACCGATGCCCAAATGCAGCAGAATGAACAGGATGATGATGATGGAGCACAAATGCAGCGTATTGCATTTGTAACTTTCTTTCTGCGACCTTTTCCGAATAGAGCTGCAACCATTAGTCGAGCAGTAACTCAACCAATGAATAAAAAATTATTGCTTAGACATTTTTCTGACAACGCCGCCAAATTTCCTCACGGTCTTCACCACATTGCTTTTATATCACTTTAAAAACAAAAAATAATAATCTTGGGCCCCTCAGCGTGTGTAGTGGTTATTTTTTTTAATATTCTTTATTTGAACCATCATCTTTGGAAAAAAAACAAAACAACAGCTGCAGTGGGAAAACTTTCAAAAGAAACTTGGGAGTAAAAAAGTTTTTTAGCACAGCACCTAGTCCCCATCACAGCACTTCATCTTACACCACCTCTGCAGTCATGGCCATGACAACTCTGCAGCCTGCAGTGTGCAAACATGTCAGCTACACCACGACCTACAAGCTACAGATCTGCAGAGCCTCTGTTGACGTCTACCTGAGGGAACCCACAGCACACAGACACACACACACACACACACACACAAACACACGCGTGGAAGATCTCTTTCTGGGTAACGCTCATTTTCACGCTCAGAGATGTAATATTGCACATCCTGCTTGAAAAATGACAACTTATTCATTACTGATTCATTAGCAAGTAAGAACTGGCTTTCAGTAAAAGGCTCGCACCCACTGGGGGAGCCCGTGGACAACAGAGCCATGAAATCAAATAATAACTAAACCAACATGTTGCTAAACTCTTAATAATTGGCTCTGACATCTTTTGACTAATGTCAAGCACCTTTGGTCCACCAGCTTCCTGGTCACAGAAGCATCCTTTTATGTACTATTATGCTTAAGAAACGTATATTTTTTCCAACTACATGTTTGAGATTACTGGAAAATGTGGTATTTTTCTCCAAACCCCACATGTACTGTGTGAATACAGAGAGCAAAGTAAGATCGCGTTTGACTGGCTTCGCTGTTTTCTGACCAACAACTGAGGAATACAGGTAAACCTGTGGCACCATGCTCAGCCTGACCGCTTATTACCACTGAAACCAGACAACAAAAGTACTATTACATTATTTCACAGAGGTCACTCTCGGCTCTGCCATCCCCTCCTACCCTGGATTTAGAACCACAGCAGTGGCTGGTCGAAACCATGTTTTCAGAGTTGCTTTGAACGAGAAGAAAAACGATTATAATTATTATGACTGTAAGCAATTATAAGTGTCAACATAATTATTTTTACTTGCTCGTCCTGTTTACTTACACCGTATAACAGACGAAACTTCCCAACATCCGTTATACTGTGCTTGCACCATACACATTTGTACATTGTACCCGGGTCTATAATTTATTTACTCCACTTGCGTTATAATTGCTCGACGCCATTCAAACGATCTCGCCCTGCCTCCGCTCCTTGTGTCTATTTAAATGTGCCCTCACTCTTCTCATCCCTCGCGTTGTTGCAGGTTTACAGTTAAGTCGACTCCGCTGACAGGGACGAGCTCCGGTCTTTCGTCTCTCTCTCCAGCGGTGGTGCGGGACTGCAGCCGCGGAGCTGCCGCCCCCCACACGGGGATGGAGGGGGGGAAAGGAGACCGGGACGAGACGGTCCCTGCGGCCGCTACCACTCCGCTGAGTGTCGGCGTGACCCGGCCAGAGGCGGGGGAGCCCCGTCGCTGCTCGAAGCGCAGACAATGGGCTCAGCGGGGGGCTCGGCGGCACTCGAGCCCAGCGACCATTTGAAATTATCCCTTAAAACGTTAAATAAAAAAGTACCAACTTGCTACCAGCTTAACCAGTCGGGACCGTAGCGGAGTCTTGCGCGCCGCGGCTGCACAAGGACGCGGAAATGATTCAGAGGGTTTTCGAAAAGTGCGTGCGCGCTCCTGTAATGGCTTCCGAGTAGCGAAAAGTCACACTGGGCACCAACTCGTAGACGTATCCCCCCGTAGCTGCGCCCTTCCCTCACTGTTAAGTTACGCCGAAAATGGAACTTAAAAAAAACAACAACAACAACAACATAAAAAACAAAAGAAAGGAAAAGAAAAGCGCACTTTTTTTACCTGCGTTTAAAAGTTTCATGGCGTGCGTGAACGAGGAGTCCATGCTGTCCTTCTCTGCCAGCAGCTCGGGGAGATATTTTTCGCCGTTCTCCATTTTGAGTTTGGATGGGAGGAGGATTCAGTTTCGGCGCGACAACAAAAAAAAAATGGGGGGGGAAAAAATCCAACAATGATAGTAGAAGAAGAAGAAGAAGAAAAAAAGTAATCCAGTTATGTATCTGCGCGGTGCCGTGTGTCGTCGGTGCGGACGACGCTTCGCATGTGGCTACCGGGCGTTTCTGCTACGGGCGGACGGACGAGCCTGTGTTACTTTGCCGCGGCGGTGGCGGCGGCGGTCGGTGGTCGCTTCCCTCCACTCGGCAGCGCGGACTGGATAGAAATGGGGGGAGAAAACGCGGCGCACGACTGCAAGAACGGCGATCCGACTCCAACCGACGGAAGTGAGCTCAGAGGGACGTAAAAGGGCTCCGGAGTGACGCTGTGTCTGCCGTGCGTGTGCGTGTGTGTGTGTGTGTGTGTCCGCGTGAACGCGCGCCATAGCCCTCACAGACGTCGTTGCTTTAAAATATTTACATTTTCAACCCTCCCCAGGTCTGTTTTTTGGTGTGTGCGGATAACTGTTCTAATAAAGCAAGAAAAGAAAAAGCCCGGCTTAATTAAAAGTTCCTCGCATCTGGATTTACTCGGCGTAAATCAAATGAACGCTCAGTGTTAAAAAAAAAAAAGAAGAAGAAGAACAAGAAGGTATAGACACGTGTGGCATCACTTTAAGTTGCTGATCAAAGCTACGCGTGGACGTTTTGCGGGACTTTGTAGTTTTGCATGACACATCCACGTCGTTTCATAATTTCAGATGTGGCGGGGATTTTTTTTTTATTCCCAGCTCTCTACTGCCCCTCAGCGGCGGTGCTGATCATGACACGACTGGGCCACATGCTGCTGAAACTATTAGAGGAGGCCCTTCCTCTGCCCCCCCCTACACCCGCCTTTCCACTCCCATTGATTCAAAAACACTTAAGGAGGGATAAGTGCAATGGGGGAGGGGGGTTAAAAAAAAAAAAAAAAAAAGCACTGTGAAGAGGATGTCTGGAACCGCTCGCGGATTGATTTCTCAGGTCCAGACGGCGGTAATGAACCCGTCATGCTACTAAGTCGAGCACAAGAGGTCAGAGTTGAGGGTCGGGCTAATGCATACAAAGCAAGTCATGGCGAGCCGCCTTGCGCGTCGCTCTTTGGAGGGGCGAGGAGCGGCGCGCGCTTTTTTCTCTGAGCGAGCCGCAAAAGCTGCAGCTCCCCGGTCCTTCGTCGGCGCGAGGGGCCGTGGGCGTTGACCGCAGGTGTAGCCGGCGCCCGCATCTGCTGAAATTAATGAAGGCAGCGATTCTTTGCTTACTGGGGATCGAAGAACCACTCCATCAGCGCTGAGCCCGATCTATCACCGGCCATTACGCCGTTATGAGTTTTGGCAGTTGACGGGCGATCCTGACTCATCATGTCATTGGAAAGAATGGATAATGTGTGAGCTGAATTTCAACTCGCTCAATAAAAAAAAAAAAAAAAAGGAAATTACTTCTCCTGGCAGGTGGAGGAGTTCCAGGCTGATCGCTGGCACCATTGTCTCAGCCTTGCGTTGACTTCCCCCGTCCCCTCTAACATACAGAGCTGCAGTCTGGGGGTAAACAGGAGCAGATGGAAGGGGGTTAAAAAAAATGGGGGCTGGGCTTATATAAGTCGCTGCCATTCCGGATCCTTGCGTCTGATTATTTGCGGAGCACGCAAAAGGTTCCAAAAACGGAGGATTAACTGTTCCTCCGTCGTTTCCCGTCTTTCCAAAAGGCGGAGATGCCTGTGAGATAGCATTTAAGCTACAAACGGGACATACCTACGACGTATGAGACAGACCTTTCTGTTCACGCTTCACAACTGCGACACTTCTTGGCCGCCCCCACGGCTTGTGACGCATTTTTCCCCAAGCCAGAAATGTGAAGGAAGTAAAATCAGGTAGGTAAAATCACTCGGCAATCTGAGAATGTCTGCATCAGCCCCCACGCAGGTCACTGCCCCCCTCCACACACACACACACACACACACTAAGCTGGTTATGTTTAGACTCATGTCTGACGGTTTGTTTGTTTTGTTTTTTTTCTGACCGTCTGCGACCAGGCTCATGCAAATATTACCAGACGGGTTTTCACAACTCTTGTTCTGGAAGATCCATTTAGCACAGCAACAACAAAAAAACCATTTTGTTTTGTTTTCACGGAGGTCTGCGCTCTCTGAGTGCCCTTTTAGTTCTGTAAATGTAAATTGTAAATGATATTTCGCCGGGCTGGTGCGAGTGTTTCCAGCTTGAGGCTCTGGAGCAGCGGAGTGCAACAGTTTTCTCCAGAGGGCAGCATTGACTTAGCAAGCTCAGGGCCGCGCGACTCAACTGTCCCGCTGTGGCCTGGTTGTCTGCATTTCTGCATTTCAATGCATATTTGTATGCACGTGACATCCCAACGGGAAGAACGCTTTTCTTTTGCAAATTCTGACTTCAACTGCAAAATAACATTATTTTTTTTTAGAAACATACATGTAAAGATGATCAAAAGTGAGGAAAAAATTGTGGGAAGAAAAACATTGCATTCGCAGATATTTTGAAAACAAAAAAAGTTATTTCTTTTTTTGTCAGTAGTATATCACTGAATTCTGAATTTTTTTTATATATATATTAAAAAAATACAATAATAACCATGTAGAAAATACACATAACTTAGCCATATTTGTATTGAAAATGATAAGTGAAATATTAAAAAAAAAATATTTTTATCATAAATATTGTGCATGTGAGCTGGATGTTGTCATGATTGATTTCGTTTCCATGGTCATGTTTATATTCATTATATTTTTCTGTTGGAGTGTTTTAAGGTTTCTCTTTGAAATTAAGGTTCCCCTCTTTGAATGAATCATTAGCAGTTTCTTTGGCTTTGTTCTGAAAACAAATAACTCGTGATTAAAAAAGCACTCGGTGCTTTGTTGTACTTTACTAAGTTCTGGTAACCTTATTTATTTTCTATGTTTTAAAACACAGAATGTTCTGCTGTTTGACTGAGAGCCTCAGTGGGTCTGCTACAATTGTGAATTGAAAGTTCAGTTGAAACAAGGAGCTTCCTTTGAATTCTCATTCAAAATCAGAGTAAGGTCACGCACAAATAGATGAAATGAGATTTTGGAGTACTTTGATTTTGTAAAAACACATCAGCTGGTCCTGAGTGATTCTGATTGGGACCCTGAGGTGGTCTACTGCCATCCTGAAATGACTTTGGTCAGCGGAAAAAAGGAAGCTCCCCTTTTAATCCTCATTTCAAACCAAAAGGAATCGTGGGTCGCACAGGTGAAATATGAGAAATATGAGACTTTTTTTCCACATGAGATAGCCCTGAGGGAATCTGAGTGGGACACTGTTTACTCCTCCTGACATGATACTGTAAGTGGATGATTTAAAGTGACATATGCGCATTAGTCATTGCGCAATTCACGCGTACCAGTCAACACCATCGTGCCGTCCTCTTTTTGATTTATTCATTCGTTATTGGCTGAAAGACCAATGTGAAACTGCGGTCTCAGAGTGTCGCTTTTATTTTGAAATCTTAGACTTTCCTACCATGATGCCTCATGCCAGTGCGTCCCACAACAGGACAACAGCAGCAGCTGGTTTCCGTTTGTGCGAGAGGGGCAGCTGCCAATGGCTCAGCACGGCTGCCGCCGCGACAGGCAGACATGCAGCTAGTTTGTGTTTATTGAAGTGGAGGCGGGTCTGACCGCATCGTTAAAAGCCTCTGATTTCACCGATGTCACAGTGTGTTAATTAATTAATTGGAGAATTCCACGACTGATGTGAAAACTCCTGTGTTTATCGACGTAATCAGGTGCAAACGGCTCGACCACTAATGTGTGCGGAGTGTGGCTTAAAGGGGTAGTTCGCCCCCAAAAAATGAAAATTCACTCATTGTCTACTCACCACTTTGGGTGGGTGACGTGTTTGGGTCCGCGAAGCACTTTTGGGGTTTCAGGGCGTAAACAGCAGTTACACAAATCCATTACACATAAAGTACATGGTGACCAGTGCTAAAAAAAAAAAAAAAAAAAAAAAATGCATCCATACTGCTCCTGTGGTGTCATCCAAATGTCTGTAAGCCCCAACATTCAACTTTGCCATGAAACTGCATCATTTACAGCATGTTTTTAGCCTAAATGTAGCTGTTATCTTACCAGCCTGCAGCCGTGTTCACGGTTGCATGCACACAGCTCACGTCCCCACAAGTGGCAAGTGGCGTGCCGTGTGTGCGCATGGCCACTTCCAGGCTCCATCAGCCTGGGAACCCTGGAGGCACAACCTACACACGCACATACACACACACGCACGCACGCACGCACACACACGCACACACACAAGCCAACTGAGAGGTGCTGGCAAATTCGACTGGGGAGGGGGGCTTCACAAGTAATCTCTTTAACAGAAAGACGTCTGCACGTAATTGTCAGGCCAGCTAAGAAAGGCTCCAAAATCAGAATCAGATCGGAATCAGGAGTACGTTATCAATCCCGGAGGAAATTGGTCACAGTTGCTCCGATAAATAAAGATAAAGATAAATGATGATACAAGCAAGGAAGTACCAAAATATAACAAAGAATATAACAAATTATTACAAACTATAAATCAACCCAACATGACAAAACGAACACTACGAACAATATCTTAACAATCAGATATCTAAAATGAAAATTCTAATATAATACTACAAAATAGAAATAGCCCCAATATGAACAAAATTAACACTATGAACAGTATCTAAATAATCAAATATGTAAACAAATTAATGGAAACTACTAACTTTCTTTGAACAGATCACAGATCACAAAGTCATCACGCTCAAACAGCAACATACACTCGAGGCACGTGGGCAGCTCAGTCCGCGACACTACAATTATACACCAAACAGCACGCAACCGCAAACTCAGTCATGAGCGAATGAATACTTTAATCTTTGTACGCGCACGAGTCTTCATCAAAATAAAGCTGAGGGATTTTCTGTGTGGGAACCACAGAAACGATCTTAATCGCCAAAGAGGCACACCCCCGGAACCCCCCAAACTAGTTGCAAACTATTACATCAAGAGTTTCAGCAGTGATGACATTGTTATGTCTGTTGTGCCTCTTACGCCTGACCTCCTCCACATTCTTTGAGCGGCTGGCCAACAGCATCAGCAGAGCAGAAAAGACAACGTGCCGCCTTTACTGTGAAGTGGTTATGGTTCTGTGAAGGTGTGACTTTAAGTGCATCTTTCCCCCCCCCCCCCCCCCCCCCGCGGGGTCCCCC
>CAAKHG010005870.1:6131-21904 GCA_901007715.1 Dactylopterus volitans
GTTGCCATAGTAATTTATGTCCATTTGAGGGGTGGAGAAGGAGCACTGATTTTGCTTTGGATTAACCATTGCCGTTTTACATGTTTTTTTCTGTTGTTAAACTTAAATCCAACTATTCTAGAAAAAAAATGTTGATTGGGCAGAATAAGACACATTATATATTCATCAAACCACAGGCAATATCGTTAGGCTTCAAGTAGTTAAACCTTTTAATATTTCTTTTCTTGTAATTGCAGAGGAATCTCCAGAGTGCGGAGGGAAACAATGCCAGCCTGTCTGCTCAGATCGATGGCTTGAAGGGAGAACTGCTCAACAAGAGTACAGAGTTGGAGGAGAGGGAGCATCAATACAAGGAGCTCCAGTCGATGTTCTCTGAGACTGAAAAGAAGCACACAAAAGAGCTGGAGAATGTTGGTGTGCAGGTGACACAGCTTGAAACACAGGTGACTTTACATGTCATTTAATTGTTTTTATTTGTGTCAAAGTGTTGTATGCAGGTTTCATGAGCAAAGATTAAAGGCTCGTGTCCATGTTTGTAAATGTGTTTGCAGCTCAAATTGCTGTAAATACGCAACACCTGAGAGGGTACTGGGAGAGGGAAATAAGTACCATCATCTCAGAGGATGCATGGGGCAAAATGTCTTTGTAGCATACACACGTTCAATTAATTCAAGACACCAGTTAATTCAATCTAAGATTATACATTGACTCCATTATTCACCTGCTAAACCGCATTCATTCTTTTTATCCTCTTCACCACTATGTATGAAATGTAAACAGTCCGATGGTACACTGGCACATATGTTTTGGTTTTCCACCAAGCTCCAGAGATTTTGGTGTGAGGTATTCCATCTCTGCTCTGAGCTTTATGGATATGATCTCAACAGCTCGAGACTCTTAGCCACTGGAAGGTTCTGTCAATCCAATATGGGATTGTCATGGCTAAAAATAAAACTCTTAAGGTCTGGAACAAAGATATACCTCCAAGCTTTGAAGCCTGGCTCACAGAGTTCTCAAATACCTTTTTTATATATGGAGAAAATTCGATTTGAGATATCGGGGACATCAGATAGATTCCATCAGATATGGCAACCATTTCTCGATCACATCACACAGCGAAGAGAACCCTCATGACACCTCAATGTCTTGCTTGCATTTGAATATTTTGTTCTCTGTAATCACATTATACTTGAAAAATGCAGTCACAGATAGCTGCAGAAATTCTCGTTATAGAGTACAGATTGTCATTTCTTTTTTTCCAACCCCTTTCTCTTTTTTTTTTCCTAACCTGCTTTGGGGAATAGAGGTGGGAAGAAAGGAGTAATAGTTCGGGTCATTGTTTACCTTGATGATCTGTTTTATAGTACATTTGAAAATGAAAAGTTTTTTTTTTTTTTTTTTTGTTCAAGAAGAATGTAGGTTAACCCAGTATTAAATCTTTTATCCAAACAGGTAAAAGATCTGGAGTCACGTTTGACTAGGGAAATTGTTCGAGCAGAGCAGGCTGAGAAGACCAACATCCAGCTGCAGGACGAACACCAGGCAGCTTGTGACCTTGTCCGCTCCAAAGACCAGCTGGTAGAACTGGGCCAAGCTGAAATTAGCCAGTTGAGGGAGAGCCTGGTTCAGGTCACTGTGGAGCACGAAGAGCGAAATATCAGGTTGGAGTTGTTATGTTTGTTTACTTAGTAATTAACTAATCAGCTCTTTTCTCGGTTAAACAGCCCTCCACTCCTACCTTTTACAAGCTTTTTGAAGTTTGGTTTTTTGACAGATGTTTCTTCTCCACTTCACTGTAGAACACAAGTTTGCATTGCTGGAGAGAGTAACCAAAACAGCCAGAATGGAGACTAGGGAGATTATAGGGAGATTTTATATGATATTAGTTGAATATGAATGATGTGTCTCCTTTTGAGGGGGAAAATGAAATGCATGTAACTTTTTTACATTTGGTCTCTAATCTGTACTAGATTGGTAGAGGAGAAAGCAGCCATGCTGAAGCAATGTGAAGACAGTGTTGCAGCAAAGACTGAGGAGACAGAGCAAACCAAGCTGCGTTTGGAGGAGGCTCAGCAAGAGCTGCTGCTCACCAAAAACCAGGTGTGCTAAACTTGACTTAAGCCAAACCAGAATGGCTAATTTATTCTTTTTACTTATTTTAATGTTTTCTATTACTAAATTCTTCCACTGCTTCTTCTCAAATATATGAGGTAAAGCTCATACATTCACCTCAACCTCACAACGCACTTACATAATTCAAAAAAAGAAACATGCAGAAAATTGCTGAGAGGTTTAAGTGGTGTTGGCTGTAAGATGCACTGGCTAAAAAATAACATGGTGGAGAAGAACCACACACAGGAAAACATGAATGTAAATAAAATGATCACAAGCATAAAAGGAAAACTCATCACAAATAGTTGTCCTGTTAAACATCTTAGATGATCTAGGTTTTGTGTCCAGCACTCTTAGATACGAAATTTTTACATTGTAAGTATTTTGACACTTTCTGATGTCAATGAAATCAAATCTGTTGATTTCAGAATGTTATGGCCTCTGCTTCTCATTACATATTAATAGCTTGGTATTATTCCAGTCTTTTTTTTGCTTGACCAACAAAAAACATATTTTGTTCTATTTTTGTATTTCAGATAAATTCTATGGATCAGTTCCTGAAGGTCCAGGAGCAGCTGGGAGCTGAGCTGCAGAGGCAAATTAAGACCCTGTCAGCCAGTGAGGAAGAACACAGGAAGATGCATGAACAGAAATCAGAAACGCTTAAGCAGTTAAAGGAGGATCTGAAAGATCTGTGCCACCAGATGGAGGAGAAGGAAAAGCAGCTCCAGGAGGACAAGGCTCAGATTGTTTCTCTGGAGAAACAAAATGATGAACTGGAAAATGCTGTCCAAGAGATGAAGAAAGAAGCAGAGGTAAATATACCAAAATGACCTTTTGAGATTAAAAAAAAATTACAAATCATTGTTTCTTTTTATTTGTTTGCTTATTATCGATGTAGCTGTGTTACCATTTGTTTTATCTCATAGATCAGTTCTCTTGCATACATTGTTGTAGAGAAGTGTAATTTCCGCTCAAGTTATTCCTCTGATTCTTTAGATCCTTAAGAATGCCCAGGCTGAGAAGATAAACATCCTTCTGGAGCAGATATCTTCCCTAGAGGAGGAAATATCTGTGAGCAAAGAAGCCACAGAGAAGCTTGTGTTGTTGAAGAATGAACTTGACATGGTCAATCACTCCCATGCTGACCTTAAAGCCTCTCTAGAAGCTCTTGAGAAGAGCCACTCATCCACTTTTGAAATCAAGTGCAACTTGGAGAACACACTAACAGCAAAAATGGCCATGATCGCTTCTTTGGAAAAAGAGGTCGCACAGCTCACAGATAGGATGAAGGAAGAGTCAGAGAGTCGTGTTCTGGAGATCAAAAGTTTCCTGGATAAAGAGAAGAGCTTTAAAGAGCAGATTGAAATTGCTGAGCAGGCAGTAATTGGCGCCAAAGCAGAATCAAGTTCTCTTCGCACCGAATTCAAGAGCATGAAGACGACTCTGAGTGCAGCTTCACACGGCCTGCAAGAAAGGGACAATGTGATAAAGAGTCTGAAGGAGAGGCTGAACAAAGCTGAGGCAGAGCAGACCAAAGCCTCAGAACTCCTGAAGGAGAAGATGGTTGCCACTAACAAAATCAAGGTTTGATATGATGCATTCTTGATTATCTTTTACTCTAATTCACCACTACCATCTTCCTTTAGAGAATATAAACATGTACATATACTGTATTTCAAGTTGAGGTAATTTCTTTTTTTCATAATGTGGCATGTAAAGGTGCAGCTGGAGATGCTTCAGATGGACCTGGAAGACAATGAGACAGCTATGAACTCTTTTGACAGTCAAGTAGAGGAGCTAAAGGAAACCATCCAATCACTGGAGGTCCAGCTAGCTCACAACCAAACTCAGATGGCTGACATGGAGGCCAAGCTGGAGGAAAGCACAGCCCAGGTACCCATTTTCACAAAGTCTGTCTAATTAGTAACAAAGATATGAGACTTAATGTGAGGATCATCCTCAGCAACTCATATAAGTATATTCCCATTTCAGTTGTGATTTGAATATGTCTTACCATGCCTGTTTTTTGTTTTGTTACTCATCAAATGGCATTAGTAAGGTAGTTATAGACTGACTTGGTTACTACTTCTGTTGCTCTGTTACCTAAACTGCAGACTTTGTCGTCTCTTGTCTTTAGCAGAGGCAGGAGCTGAATCAATCATCCAAAATTAAGATAAACGTGTTGGATTATTAATTTTGATCTCTAACTTTACTGTGTTTTAGGTCTCTATTTTGGAAACCAGGTTAGAAGAGGTGCAGTCTCAGAATACCATGCTGGAAACGCAGTATGTCACAGCCAGGGAAGAGCTGTTGGAGAGGAGCGGTGAACTATCTCGTCTGGAGGGGGATGCTGTCAGATGCAGCCAGCTGGAGGAGGAAGTTTCCACCTTAGAGTCAAAAGTCAACCAGATCACAGAGGAAAATGCTAACCTCGAGACAACTCTGGGTCAGATGATTAAAGAAAAAGACAATACTGTCAGGCAGTTACTTCAGGAGAAAAACAGTCTAGAGGCTACTTTGAAAATGCTAACGGATGACAAAGAACAAGTAGAAGCTGAGATGATGCAGGTAAATCTAATGAAGAAGCAATTGGAAGACGCACTTGATAAATTAGGTGAGGAGAATAAGCGCCTGCATAGCAGCATTGAGCAGTTAACTGAAGTGAAGCAGCAAGTAGAAGCAACAGTTGAGCAAGTGACTGCAGACAAACAAGAATCTGAATCAACCTTGAGGCAGCTCAGGGAGGACAAAGGCCAAGTAGATGTTGCCCTAAATCTGATGAATGAGGAAAAATCTAAACTTGAAGCCAAACTAAGCGAATTAACCTCTCAGAGAGATGAATTGGTAACCAACTTGAATCAAGCAATTGAAGAAAAGCAGCAGCTGGAAATGAAAAATCATCATCTGCATGAAGAGAACATTCAATTGCAATCCAGTATGGAGCAAGTTATGAGGGAGCAGTCGCAGTTACTAGAGGGGCATGAAAACGAGGTGGCTTCACTCAGACGGGAGAAAGATTGCATCCAGAACTGCCTTATGTCCGTGGAGCAGGAGCAACTGAGAATGGAGGAAAAGAGTGGAGAGAGGTACAGCGCTCAATTCTTATATATATGTATTAAATGTTTCGTTTAATTCTCCAGCTGATTTTTTTTTTTTTAATATATTTTTTTGATATCTCTTTTGGGCAACACGGTGGTGCGGTGGTTAGCACTGTTGCAGGTCGCAGGTTCAACTCCCGCCCTGGGATCTTTCTATGTGGAGTTTGCATGCTCTCCCCGTGTCTGCATGGGTTCCCTACGGGTACTGTGGCTTCCTCAGACCTCCAAAAGCATGCTGAGGTTAATTGGCCACTCTAAATTGCCCGTAGGTGTGAGTGTGAGTGGTTGTCTGTCCTTTTATGTGGCCCTGCGATGAGCTGGCGTCTCGTCCAGGGTGTACCCCGCCGTCCGCCCGTTGTCAGCTGGGATCGGCTCCAGCACGACCGCGACCCGTAACCGGAATAAGCGGAAGATGATATGAGATATCTCTTTTTCTGTTATCAGGTTAGATTATAATTTCGCGTTTATGTTGTGTTGCAGGAGCCGACAGTTTGAGGCAGAGCAGGCTGAACTGCATCAGAAGGTGGCTGGTTTGCAACAAGAGCTGACTGTGTTCAAGCAGCAGTACGATGCGCTGCTGGAGCAGGTCAAGCAGCAACACAGCCTCATCCAGCAGCTCTCAGAGGAGCAGGGAACTCAGAGTCCAGAGGAAAAGCTCGGCTTCATGGAGCCTGAAAACAACAAAATACCTGGTATGTTGTTGTTTTTTTCTTTTCCATAAAACATGTTGGTTCCTGGAAATCTCAGTTACATATGAGTGAAATGTCTAAGCAATTACAAATTTGTTTTAAACATGACATGTAACTATAAGTAAGTAATAAGAGATATAAGAAAAATATACAATTTGTAAATAAAATAGCATGCGCTAAGGGTTGGATAGATATAGATATTCTTTAAAGCTAAATTAAAGTGCTTCCAGTGGAGTGATTAACAGGGGCTGCTTTGACTCTGTAATAGTTTGCAATACATTGCAGCAGATAACATACAGTAACAGGGTTGGGGGTTGTCTGCAATTGGGTAAAAGCAATACAACTCAAGATAATACATAGATTGCATATATCTTCCAATCTTAGACATTATTTCAATCCTACTTTCTTGCCCATGTGCCTTAAATGCAAGACAGAAGTTGGTACTTTAGTTAATTGTTTTTGGTTATGTCTTAAACTGCAAAGATACTGGTTCAATGTTTTGTCAGAAATTGAAAAAAATCGTAGGACTGGAATCGGAGAGGGACCCAGAATCTCTCATCCTCGGTCTACCAAGCAGACATGCAACCTCAGATAACACTAATCGACTGTATAGTATTTTCACTTATGCTGCAAGGAAAAATATTTTATTAAAGTGGATTAACAACAAAGCACCAACTCTGAAAGGCTGGCACAAAGTACTCTTTGATCTCATACCCCTTGAGTACCTTACCTGTGTGCTTCACTCCAAGACAGACCGATTATATAAAGTCGGGGCCGTACATGAACTATCTAGATTCCATTGGTTCCACAATCATGCTGCGGGGCTTTTCTTGGCTACCCTAATAAGTATACACTAATATAACTGTGTGACGCAAAGTTCTGTAACTGAGCTGATTGTTTTGTTTCGTCTTGTGTTGTTTGATTTTTTTTTCTCTTATTTCATTCTTTTGTCATGATCGATTTTTTTTTTGTGTGTGTGTGTGTTCTGTATGTTTTTATCCTGAGAAAAAGTAATAAATAATGTATTTTTTTTTTAAAAGCATACAGCAATGGAAAGATTGAAGGTGTAAATGTCAGTTTGTGTTGTGATTGTAACTAATTTGACCACAAATATTGAATTATCCTAAATGATTGTCCCAGCAGAAACAGTAAGCCACACTGATGTGGAGCCAAGTGTGGAAACGACACTCGATACTCTTCTTTTAGCACAGGAACCACTGAACCCTGTGGTGTCTGAACCGGGTGAACCTTCTCACCAGTCTGATGAGGCTTTAAGGTACAGTGACTTTTGTACTAATCAGAAATATACCAATTTATGCTGAGTGGGGTATTTTAAGGAATTATTACATTTAATCTCCCTGAAAACCCACAGTGAGACAGAACTGGTCCTCAAGGTGTTTGTCACTGAACAAGAGATGATCCAAGAACGTTTTGAAGAGGAGGGGGATGCCGGCGCCACTGATGTCGAGGAAATGAGAGACGAGGAGCAGGAGGACGACCGTCAACATCAACACTTGGATCAGGTAGAAAATGTTTGCCATGACGGCATCATTTTCCTCGAAGTGTGATTCGGTCATATGTTCAACTTACATTTAGATTTAATTTTCAAATCACAGATGCTTGATGTTGATATCTCTACTAAGGAGGGTTCTTCAGCAAGAGTTATGTTGCTTGAGCGTATTGTAATATATTCTCCAAATACTTATGATAAATTATATATTATGTATAATTAAGGTGACCAGAATGCAATTTGCAATTTATTTTGTCCTCTTGCAGATTTCTGAGGTTGACTGTGCCAGAGGCATTACTGAAATGGAACCTTCAAATGGGGAGATGTCTCTACTGTCTCCCAGAGCTCCAGACTTGATACCTTCTGGTGAATAAATCAGTATTCCTTCTGACTACAATAATAATTTCTTGTTCACTTTCCTTAATATCACACCATATTATTATCATCAAAGGACTTAAACTTGTTGCTTATTTGTATGCATTCTGGTTTGGAATGTGAGACATAATATATGTTCTTGCATTCAAACTTTAATCATAATTTTTCATTTAATCAACAAGCAATCATTTTTCCATTCAATAATGTCTGTGCACTGTATATTCTATCAGCAACAGAGGCAGTCCAGTTACAAGATGACTGTTACCGCTTCACAATACAAGAGAAAGACAGTGAACTCCAGAGCCTTCGCTCAGAGTTTGACCTACTGAGCTCTGACCTTGCACTGAGAAAGGAGTTGACCTCTGACCTGCAGGTCCAAGTTGAAAACTTGGAAAAGAAGGTTGAGGCAGCAGAGGAAGAGGCACAGTGTGCAGCACATAAACTGAATGTTGCTTTGGAGGGGAAGCAAAACCTTGTTGATCAGGTAAGGGAGTGAAAATACAAAGTATTGCTATAATATTTAAAATCTTTAACTGATATGAATTCTGCTTTCATTTAGCTGGCTCAGCTGTCAGAGGAGAGGGAAACATTAACTCTGCAGCTGCAAACAGCAAAATTCCAGCTGGCTGATGTTATGGAGATGATGGAAGGACTGGAAATGACCAAAGGTAAATATGTGTCTTATTTATGAGGAACTGACTGCAACATTACATCACAAATATAAGACCAAAGTTCTTATATTGGTCAGTACAATTTTGCATACTGAATTATTTATTGGATATTTTATTTTTGCTGCGTAGGTGGCTGGGATGAGAAGTTTCTTCAGCAGGAGAGTGAGCTGAAGAGGGTTCGCTCTGAGAAAGCCAACTTGGAGCAGCACATCCTGGGAATGGAGGGTGAGCTGGAGACCCTGCAGGAGGAGGGGACCAGGTTGAAGGATGAGATGGAAACTCAGAGGAGGACGTGTTCAGGCATGGAGCAGCAGATAGAAGCACTCACAACAGAGGTGAGCAGTGAGTTCAAAGTGCGTGAGCGCATGCCAGGAAAATCAGTCACCTATCCAGGCAACAAATGTCCTCAAAATTTAAGTCTTTCCCTTGAAAGGAAAATCCTGTCAGTCAACGTAGGAGACTGAATAAATATTTATTGCAGGCTTGTTTATGGATGAATGAAAAATTCAATGACATTCCCATGCAAAACATTTTCTTAGACTAGCTTCACAAAGCTTTATAGTTGTCAGTTAATTTAGTTGGTATTGTTATGAGATATGGTCTTCAAAAAAACTGTCATCTCCTCACTCAGCAGATAGTAACTAGCTGGCAAACTTTGAGTTTGTGGAGAAGGAAAACGGCTAAAGGAGACTCAATATTGGACCTACATTCAGCATGTGAACAGAATAACCTCTCGAGATGAATAATAGTGTGGCTGGATGTGTAAATAAGCGATTGTTTTCCATCAAGTTCAACATATCAGTTTAAAAGTTGGTGATTCAGTATGGCAGTGTTGCATTGACAATGTTCCCACTGCCCTGGCAGTTAATGCAAGTTCAGTAAGACAAGAGCTTAATGATGGTAAATCTCATTGTTTCTGCAGACAACTCAGCTGAGATCCGAACTGGTTTCCTGCACTGAGGAGCGAGATGAGCTCAGTCTGTCTTTGGGTCAATGGAAAGCAAAAGTTTGCAGTCTGGAAAGCACTAACTGTGACACCAGAAACTTGATTTCCATCCTGGAGGAGGACATCCGAACAGGGAGGAAGGAGTACAAAGTCCTGCAAAGCAACATGGAGAAACTGCAGGCAGAGCGGCAACAGGTAGATGGGGTTAGAATTAGAGAGAGAGAAGTTTTATGAAGACTCTCAGACCTGGTGACAAACTGCACTGTGTCCGTCTGGTTTGATGAATTCCATATGTGCTGGATTTCACTATATTTTTGTGTTTGTTTGTTTTTTCTCTCCAAAGCTTTTGGAGCAGATTATGACACAGGAGCAGGCAATCTCTACACAAAGCGGGGAGAAGGAGCAGCTTATTGGGCAGCTTGACAAGATCAAAGAAGAACACACATCTGCCAATCAAAACACAGAGTCCATGGTCAGCAAGATACAGGTAAAGAGGAAGTATGATGCAAAGCATTTTATAAATATTACAGGTTTAGCAATGTGAATAGTGATTTGAACCCTAAAGCAAATAATTGTCTTATTTGTATTGGGGATGTTTTGATATGACCATATGTTTAATTTAAATTCAAATGTCATTCAAAGCTCATAATAAAACATGCAAATGGTACAGTGCTCTTCAGTTTCTGAATATTAATGTTGCATTGATAAACATCACAACCAAGCACAAAGATATGAATCAGGCCAAACACCTGCAACTTCTACTCATGTCTATCAGTTAATATTGCTCCTCTTTATCTTCCCTGCTGTTAACTCTTTCCCAAGGCTTTAGAGGGAGAAGTGTGTCATCTGTCGCAATCTCTTGAGGGTTCTCTACTAGAAAAAGGAGAGATAGCTTCTCGCCTGACCTCCACACAAGACGAAGTTCAGCAGATGAGGACTGGTATCCAAAAGCTCCAGGTCCGTATTGAGTCTGATGAGCGGAAGAAAAAGAAGATGGGAGAGCTGCTCAAAGGTGACTTCTCGTATCTTTGGAAATGTCATCACCTCTTCAATAGTTGTCTGACTTAGACTCTGTATCTCTGCAGCCGCCCAGAGAAAATCCGACTCTCTGCAGGACCGCATCGATGCTCTCGAGCGAGAGAAGGACGAGGCAGAGCAGAACCTTGAGGACACAGTGTTGCAGGTACTCAGTCATAAACCTTTACATGTCAGATTCTTCAGTTTATTATATGTTTTTAAGATGTAGCTAATAAACAGCTAATTTTGCAATTGTAGCTTATTTCTGACTGTTGAAATCCACATGTGGCCATTTGGTCAAAATATGATCACTTTGACTAAAACACAAATGTTCTTTGCCTTTTTTTACAGGCTGAGATGGCCAAAGCTGAACTGGAAGAAGAAAGGAGAAAGGTACCTTCATATCAATCTGATGCACTGCTTCATCTATCTGATGGTTTTTGTGGGTTGTTTTTTCTCATTCTCTTCCTTTCTTTTACATCCTGATTTTTATTTATTTTTCCCAATCCATTCCTCCTGACTCAACGCTTTCCTCTAAATCTCGATCATCCATCTGGAAACCCTCACCATCTCCTGACCTCAGGTGGAGGAGGAGAAGATGGAGCTCAGCAAGAAGCTATCAGAGCTGTCGGCCACTCTGGACAACCTGAGATCAGAGAAAGAGGGCATGGAGCGAGAGCTGGAAACAAAAAACAGAGAGATAGAAGAACTGAAGGCAGATAAGGGGGAGCTGGAGAGAGGTTTAGAGAGGGCAGAGATGGACAGAAGAGAGGAGGAGGAAAGGCAGAAATGCAGGGTTGAAGAGTTGGAAAGGGGGATGAGAGAGGAAGCTGAGAGGCAGATGAGACGAGCAGATGAGCTCCAGCAGCAGCTTGAAACCTCTCAACAGCGAGAAATTTCCCTTCAACAAAATCTTGCTGAAGCAGTTGGGGAGAAGAAGAGGATGCAATCTCTTCTGGAGGAATTGGAGATGGAGAAACAAGGCCTGCAGAACTCGCTGATGAAGTGGCAGACGGAAGGGGAGAGTCTTTGTTCTCGAGGAGAGGAGTGGGAGAAGGAGAGAAACAAACTGACGTCTCATATTGAGGGTTTGGAAGGAGAAATTTGCCACCTTAAAACACTTGTGCAAGCTAAAGAGGAAGAGAGAGAAGTTTTGGAAAAGGAGCAACAACAGGAGAAAACTCAGAGAGAAGCCTTAGCAAAATCTATCTCATCTCTCTTGGCAGAGAAAGAACAGATTGACAGGGAAAATGAACAGCTGTTAGAGGAAAAAGGAAAAATGCAGTCAACCCTTTTATCAGTGGAACAAGAGAAAGATAGATTGAATAGCACTCTTGCATCTGTAGAAGAGGAAAAAGCTGGACTTGAGCGAGAAGCAAGGGCACTGGCAGAGGAGAACGAAAAGCTTCGTTGTAGCAAGGAGAAGCAGCACATGCAGCAAACTCTGGCTGCACTGAAGCAAGAGAAGGACGGGATAGAGGAGGAAAGACGGAGGTTAGAGACCGAGAAACAGGAACTGCAGTCTTCACTGTCACTGATTGAGGAACAGAAGGAGACCTTGACCTCAGCTTTCTCCTCGCTGGAACAAGAGAAGCAAAGAGTTGAAGACGAGAAAGAGAAACTCTCAGAGGAGCAGTTGAGTCTTCAGGCTACAGTCACCGCCATTGAGGAGCAGCTGGAAACCCAAAAACTGTCCACCTCAAAGCTCAATGAGCAGGTGAGAGTAGGTGTGTGTGCGTGGACATCTATGCAGCTCTAGCTACCTTGTTATGTGCAGGAAGTAGGTCAAAGGAAAATTAACATCTCAGAGTAGTCAATAATTTGAATACAGCGTGATATAATTTGTCATTTTATTACAAGTGCAAATGACTGTTTGGTTTCAATGTCTTCAGTAATCACTTATTCACTTTCCCATGAAGGTGTCGGAGCTGACGTCTCGTGCCACTCGCCTGTCTAAAGAAAGAGACTCCGCCCTCAGCAAGATGAATCTTTGGATGAAAACCTGCAAACAGCTGGAGCAGGAAAAGCAGATGATGGAGAGCAGCTCAGGTGCTCTTTTAACTAATAGATTCAGCTGCCAGTTTCTCATTGAATCGCGGTTTATTTTTACTCTAAACTCCCTCAGACATGGTGCACTTTATTGACATTTTGCTTCAGTGCTCAGATCTGCTCTGAGCTCAGATGAAATCACTATAAAACACAGCTGAATGATTTTGAGATGGCCCGCTTCTCATTCCAGGAGATGCAAGGAGCAGTGAGGAGGTGCAGGCTGAGATGGACCAGCTGAAGGTACAAACAGAAGAGAGGAAGAAAGAGGTGGAGGACCTGAAGGCGGTCTTGAAAGCGAAGAAGTTGGAGTCTGCGGAAAAGGACAAGCAGATGGAAGAACTTCAGGCCACCCTCGACGGGAAGAAGAGAGAGCTGGAGGAGACCAACAGTGAGTTGTGTGAACTAAGCCAACTCCTGGAGGAGAAAAGCAAGGAGGCGGACGAGAGCATGAATAAATACTGCAGCTTGATGGTTGAAGTCCACAAACTGGAGGAGACCAACGAGGCACTGACAACCAGGCTGGAGCAGATCACCGCAAGGAAAGGTGCTCATGAAGCCAACGTTCAGTCCAGCTGCACTGAAAACCGCCGGCGCTCGGGAAGGAAATCCTCCAACAAATGTCAGGAAGACGAAACGGAGGACAACACCGAGAACGTGACTCCATCAAAATCTCACAGGTCCCCTCAGGGGTCGTCCTCAGGGAAGCGGGGTCACCGAGATATCAGCGATACCGACGGCGCGCAAGAGGCACTTCATAACCTGACAAAGAAGATCCGAGCCAACGCCGCGACCACGCCCAAACCACCGCCTGGACAGGAAGATGAGTTCAGGCCGGAGGGACTTCCTGAGCTGGTGCAGCGAGGTATGTCATTGGTCCTAATTCAATCACACGTTTAGCTACAAGCTATTCAAGGAAACCATTCTGAACTGGACCTGCAGAAAAGGGACCTGTAGTTTTCTGTTGGAGCAGGTAAAAGAAAACAAACATTTTTAATGTGTCAGCGATCTGGTTTATTTTAAGGCTCACGATTGTGGTGCCGGCCTTTCATGAGACGTGTGTGCAAGTGCACGAAACCTTTTTTAAATTTCAAGAAGAAGAAAAAAAGATTTTCATTTGTTATGGGAGTAATTCCCCACTGGAGAAAAAACATTCTGTTTCCATCAGGGTTTGCTGATATTCCTCTGGGGGAGGCCAGTCCGTTCATCATGAGGAGAACCACCGTGAGGCGCTGCAGTCCTCGACTGGCTGCCAGACACTCAGACGCTGCTTCCGAGGGCAAGGTAATTAGCACAACCGCCTCTTCTCTCCTCGCATGCACGGATGCACACACGCACACACAAGCTCCGTCTCTTTAAAACAGCAGCAGAGAATTCTGAACATGCCTGAGTCTCCATGTCCTACGTTCACTGATGACTCAGAACGTTCTGCTGATGACACACTATCAAACATGGGTAAAATGTATTTCCTAGTTTCTGCTTCTCATCACTCCTGTGTATCTACCAGTTGAGACGTTCTGGTTTGCTAGTAGCTGTCATAACATCTTCACGCTGGATGCATTTACACACTGTCGGGGGGTTTTAACAGTGGAACGGCAGAGTTCATGACTTCCACCAACTTACTTGGGCAGTGTGTATGTGTGGGTTTAGATGGTGGGGCCCCAGATATATCTACGGGATATCAGGACCCCCTCCCACCTTTAGGTCAGTGCAGGTCAGGTCAACCTTGTAGCACATCACAACAGAGTTCCCAGTAGTGGATTTAGAGGGAAGTCGAGGTTTCGGTTCAAAGGGTCGAGGGGAAAGAATGTACTGCAGGTGTGTGCACACATGTGTGTGCACATGTGTGTGTGCGTGTGTGACACCTTGCTGCATGCTGTGTCCTAACATGGGTTTACATACATCAGCGTTTCACTGCCAAACAGACTTTCTGTGTCTCACTAAATTCTCTTAATCTTACCTGTGTTACCGATGGGTTCTTTCCCCTCTGCCAGGTTTTGGGACCTTTACTCCTCCAGAGTCCCTCTGCCAGTGTGTCCGGCGAGGAGAAACCCATCCACCAGTCACTGAGTTCACAGAAGCCGTCAGAGCAGAGAGACACCCAACTTTTAAGAGAACGAGCACAGCAAGAAGACAACTGTCATGTTCAGTAGATCAACAACAATCACACACGAACACAGTCTAGCAATGGTGTTCTTGTAGAAATACACACTTTCAAATACAGAAAAGATTAACACTCCAAATTTTGTTTTTAAAAGGGTTGGCACATGTTTCCTTAACTCACAACAGCTTTTATGATGCACCATTTGGATTCTTTTATTTTTGGGGGTGTTTGCCCGTGCGTACAGTATTTGTCACTTGTTGCTTTTTTTTTTTTTTTCCTTCCTCACATTTCTACTCACGCTTGAGCTTCATGACAAATGTAGGAAATTATTAACGTGGTTAAGATGACATTGCAGGTCAAGGAGTGTGTGCAGAAAAAAACTTTACCGAAAACTTGGTGATCAGTACACACCTGCAGAGCAGAGCACCTCTTCATCTTGCAGATATTTTTCATAGCGCTGCATTTCATTGCACTCTGTCTTTAAACACACTTTTATTAAGCTACCTACATCTACAAGATGTTTTAGAGTAAAACCAACATTGTTTGTGATGTAAATCAGCTGTGTCTCACTGTATATACAATTTTTTTTCACTTATGTTCTCAGTGTGTGGACTTTGTACAAAGTAGATGATGTATACAGTAATCATCATTATGCTCCATTCTTCTCAGTCCTGTAATGTGTCATCTAATTGCTAGTGGCAGCTAAGATTGTGTTGATTTTTCTCTTCTTCCTGTTTTGTATTTTATAGATATTTTTATGGCTGAAGGTGACGAAACATTTTAAGTCATAAAACACCCTTCTATGATCTTTTTATGTCAGTCTTTTTCCTTTTTTACTAAAACCTTTTTAACAACTCATAATCTGTGTTGGTATTATTGCACAAGTAGACTTTAGACTTCATCCACACCACCGTTGTGTGTACAATGGTCATTATTTTTTATATATTAAATATTTGGTAATGCAATTAATAATTGCATTAACTAATTATCAATGGGTTATGTGACCAAGGACCTTCCATCTTGTTAAAATTGTATAATACAGTGAGCGGTTCTTGGTGGGAACACACTCCAAATATTTCTCAGCCTTTTTATATAATGCAGCACTTCCTCTGTAGAGACAAACATTTAAATCAGAGCTTATTCACATTTGATCACAAGACAATTCTGACGGAGATGACTGAAAAAGAGGCCAATTCCCTCTA
>CAAKHG010005890.1:4650-52223 GCA_901007715.1 Dactylopterus volitans
AACCAATTTTTAGGAAGTCTCCAAATGAGATGTGACACATTATTTGAATATTTTCTTTTAGGCATTTCATTGAGGCCAAATGAAGCCAGTTAACTATGTTTCTGTTCGTATTCCCCTTGGCCTGTAAAGGCAGAGCAGTAATCTGTCTACACATAATTGCAGAATGTTGCTGCTGTAACGCATGTAAGCTGAGTTTGAGGATTGCAATATGTATGAACCGTTCTGCCCTACCACTGAAGCCATTTATATTACATGACAGAACCCTTTTCCTGAGCAATGTGGACGACAAAAATGAATGTAGTCCAGCCGGCCGAGTCTGCCAGGGCTAAGTGTGGGAACACTTCCTCTCCATCTCATTTTAAACAGCCAAATGAAAAGCTTTATTGGCACAACTAATACGATGCCTGTGAGGCCATCAGGAGAAACGGGAGGCGTGGAACAACACAGGCTCCATGCGAGGAAGAGGGTGGGACACCTGGGAAGAAATCTCCGCTGTGCCAAATCACCAGTTAATTGCTTGGCACAGAGCGGCGACTGTCCTCCGTCTCCCGTTTGTTTAGTCCTCTTTTAGGGGGGGGAAAAAAAAAAAAAAACGACCTTATGCTACTGCTCAGTCCAGCGACCGACTGCAGGCTGACTGAGATTCACGGATGCCATTGTCCTCCTTCTGATGATCAACTGGTCGCAGGCTTCTGTCACTGCAAGGATTAGACGTGGACCCACGTGTTGCCTCCTCTGGCTGCTCGTTGTTTATATGCATCCTCTTGTTCTTGCTGCCTTGGTCTGTCCACCTCTCTTCCTCCTACAATCCCCTCGGGAGTCCATGTCAGCATAGCCATATGTTAGCATTTGATGCTTTGATTTGTCACAGGTCTCCCACGCTCTTCCCCCACAGTGGTAGTTTGTCATTGTGCAAGACTAATACAGGGAGAAGTTGGATTTCACAGGTTTTTATGATTAAAATACATCTGCTGTTTTGTCTTTAATTAGACGAATGTGTGAGGCAACAAATGTGTGAGGCATTTTTTTAATCTACTCTCAATGTTTCCCTCAAGCTCAGTATTACAGATGAGAGCATTCGTCTGCACAGGTTCAGAGTTTGATGTAAAATAGCGAGGGAGGTAAAGGAGCGTTAAAGTGACCTTTGAATTCCTTTTGAGCAGCTACAGCACATCTGTAAAGCCGAAGTTACATATTAGATTAACACAGTTTGACAGCCGAATAGTGAAGAGAGACAAAAATCTGATCTTTGACCTGACTATAATTTGTTCCATTTTAATTCAGGTCTGACAAATGAGAATACAAAAAAAGGCCCCAAGACTATTTCAGACAAGGAGAATAAAAGGATATCTGTGTCTCTGCAGGATTTCAAAGACATTGCACATCTGCTCCTGTGGAATGCCAAGAAAATGTAATACTTTTTAGAGTATATTTTGCATTTAACATTATTCATGCATCGGTGCCTATATAATGCTAGACCAGAAACTTGCAGTACATCTGGCATTTCAAGTATATCAAGCTGCTGTATTGTGATGTGTGGAGGAATTTGATTGGATCCCAACGATTTTCAACTACCAATCAAATCAAAAGAAGTAGAAGAAGAAGGAGATCGGACCAGATGGTTCTACTGGTGGGATCCATCAGGGAGAGGGAACCCAGCCATCCTTCCTGACATAGACCACCTTGCTTGGGAGCAGGCAGACATAAAGTCAGCAGCCTTTAACTCTGTTTTTGGGTGGCCGGGGGAGGGAACAAGGTTTGAAGTGAGGTTGGAAATTAGCCTTGAGCTACAGCTGACATATTTACATGTCGTCTCTAGCAACAAATTGTTCATCAATACGCATTGTCCTTTTATTGTCAAATGGACAATAAAAAAAAAAAAAGTAGCAAACATCTGAAAGACAGACTGATGCAACATGCTAATGCTAGCAAGCTAACTACAGCCCGGTGCCAGTAATGTTGGAAGCATAAGTGACTTGAGAATTATTATTGGTCGAACTTGGTTTGATCTAGTTTACACCAGTAAGGGCTATATTTTGTTTTACAGGAAGAAAACATGATTGGAAATGTAGAAGATGACAAAGAAATTGATTTTTTTTTGTCTTTTTTTTTCAGCATATTTTGCAGAATAGGTTGAATGTGAAATAACAGAGTGAAAGTAATTTTAGGCGTAATTTGAGTGTGATTTCTTTTCATTGACGAAAAGCCTCACATGGTCTGTTCTGCCGCCTTCATGGCTGGATGAAGCATGTTTCGGCGTTCATTTGACATGTGAACGTTACCTGTGATGTTTAAAGTCGCAGCCCTCTCTTTTGCATTTCAAAAACCACCCTCCGCAGGAAGGTAGATATAATCCCAGCAGAGCATCCTCCAAGTTCTGACCCAAAATTTGCCGAGACAGCAATGTCTCTTCTCATCACAGACCCGGGAGGGACGTGGTTGCAGGTGGGGAGGAAGTGGTGGCTGGGTGACAGCTCAATAACCTACTGTATCACTGGTGAAAGCGTATAGGATGAGAGGGACTTCGATCTCATCCACTCCAATAAAAGGTTCAGTCAAACCCTGTGGAGCTCCAGGAGAGCGTTAACCTTGCTGGATTCTTTAAGCCGATCCATATGTGTTGGACTGTGTCTGCACATTTGTCTAAAGCCCTCCACTTATATCCCCCCAGCTGGCGCTTTGGCATGCTTCTCCTCAGCCATTATGTACATCTGAGTGCTGGCTGGTCGTTGCCACCTCAGAAGCTTCAGACTACACTAGTCTGAAGACCCGCATGCAAATTCCTTCATACCACCATCACAGACAACAGAAATATCCCACCTTTATAGGCAGGCCAACATGTAAGTCATACATTAGGCCAATTAGTGACAACTATTGAGACAGGCTGCTCTGTGGTGGGCGTCCGTGATGAAGTAATGGATTTGGACCATATGTCTTTTGGAGAATTATCCCTCTTTTATGTTGCCAGGTTTATGAATTATTATTACTGGGCAGGACAAATGAGAACAGAGCTGTCCTTTGCTGTCTTCATGATGATTTACTTCACTTTTGCCTTCTGTGGGCGATTGGAGGAAAGGAAAAAAAAATATTTATACCACAGTAAAAATGGCGTAGAGAACGGTAGTGACATATCTGTAGGCATGCAGGATGGAGTCAGACTCTTTTGCCAGTTATGGTGAATATGCATAATGCAGTTATTTGGAAGCTGCTGCAAGTTCCATGTCAAACGCAGATAACAGATTGCGCATTTGATCTGCAGCATGTGCTTGTAACGGAGACACGGAGACAGCATGCGCATGCCACCGCCAATTCTGCGTCGCTTTTCCTCATCTCGATTCCATCATGCAGAAGTTTATGGTTCATCATTCATGACATTTAATTGGGACATCCAGTCTGGATCATAAAGGTCACAAGCCAAAATTGATCTTAATTGGCTTGTAGTAATCAAAATGCTGTTATGTGCTAAATGAATGCTCTAATGTGAACATTAAAACATTAATTAGCTTGAGAGAATAAAGGATAATTACTAAGGATGCAATTACTGGAGTGAGCACCAATGAAAGCACCTCTGTCCTAGTAAACACACCACATTTGATGGTATGACTTTGAGTGGACACTTGCATCAGCTTGGCTTCACATATGTTTTAATGCATCCTCAGAACTGACTTTATTACGTGAAACAGCAATTATACACACACGTGAAGTTCATTTCGTGAATACATACTCCAGGTGATGCTCTCTCACATATTTTTCAACAAATGGAGAAAGGAATTTTATCCCATGGGGCAATCTTTCCATGAGCTGTTTGTTCCAATGAGTGTTTTCTTTAGTGTTTCGCTGACTGTTTTCACTGGTGACAAAATGTAGAAAGGGTCTGATGGCCACAGCTAATGTCTGTCTTCAAGGGACTAATGGGCTTTTAAGCATACTTGTGTTCTGGGTACCTCCAGCTTCACTTAAATGTGAATGTGCCATTATGGTACCAGACAGTATACACGGCTATTATCGCTAATGTGAAGAGCTGCTTTTGTATGTACTATGCTAAGCTCTCGGACACGCCACACTCTAATGCATAATTTACATTGGCTCTTTAGAATAATTCGGAAAAGTTAAATTCCTACAGATGTCTGAAACGCACTGGAATAATGTTTACATACGGACTTTGTCATGTATCTTTGCAAGCCCCGAAATTGGTAAAGCTGCACAGTGTTGGCTCGCGGAATTATGTCACCCCACTCGACGTGTTTTAATACAAATTCAATTTAGAGAGACACTCACAGTACAATCAAGTTTATGTCAGCGGACTGAAAAATGGACGGACAAAAATAGTCTCATTATTCACCACTTGAATAAGGAACGTAGCATAGCTGCTGGGAGAATTCCTCCTTATTTCCTTCCCTCCGTGAAGCGCTGAAAATGAGTCCAATTTGAGTAGCATCTGCTCTGTGGGATCTCTGAGAGCACGAGTGGTAACAATGGCCCTTTGGAACAAGGCCCTTTCCCTCTCTTAATTGCAGCCACATGTGCGGTGGGAAAGAGCCCCCTGCCTGCACCACTAGCCCTGGAACACGTCCAGAATCGCCCACACAGTCACCGAGTGCACACAGCCAGCAGCAAACACACTCTAATTGCAAAGAGTGGAGCCCCTGGCTGGAGAGCAGGGGGGTGAGCCAGGTCCTGTGTTCACGCTGAAGGACAGCTCGTGCTTTCACATTCCAGGACTAGCTCAAAGTGGTTACAGGCCATGTAAAAATGGCCAAATGGTGACACTGCAGTGTGGATGTAACTTACTTTGGCTCAACTGCAGAGTCATCTAATGGAGAGATGTGGAACATCATTTTCTATATGGACTGTCAGGTATTACCTCCCCATTTTTATCATGGAAACAGCACAAACTTTGATCAGCCATTTGAAAAAAAAAAGAGAGAGAGAGAGAAGAAAATGAACAGGTTGAAATGAGGGTCTTGCCACTCTCGGCTAAATTGACCGAAGTTGTAAAAACTGGCTCAGAGAAAGTACAGCACTCCTTCTCCCAAGAGTCCCGGCATTGGTCTTCTACTGTCATGGTTGGTGGTGCAAAGGACTGTTAGGACAACAAGGCAAACATTACTTAGCATCAAAAGGCAGTAGCAACTGTATCGCTTGCCCTGAGGGGACACGGGGTGTCAGTTTTACTGATCTGAGACAGCCTTGGTAAGGCCTCCATCACTGGAGATGTACTGCGCATTAGGCTGCCATGCTGCAAGGCTGTAGCGCACACAAGGTCAGGGTGCGGATTTATGCTTCTTCCTAAGCAGAATGAACAGCACAGGAGCCATGTAGGGTTTGGGGGAAATGAACCTTTTCATCACATTGATTTCCTAAAGCACCTGGAAAAAAAGCTTTGTCAGCTGCTGCCATTTGGGTCTGATGGTGACGGATCTGCCAACAGTCTGGGCCCCTAGCCTGGATTGGATTCTAGCAGTACGGTTTCCTGGCCATATGCTGTTTGAGTAATAGATAACACTTGTCTTTGGGTTATTCAAACCTTTGTACATCTCATTCTATCAAAATGTCACTGACCCATGAGCTGCATCGCGCTCGCAGCTGTCTGCAAAAATGCATCAGTCAAGTCCATCTTCTGCTCCACTTTGAGTTGGTTCTCGTACACCGTACACTGTGCTAGTTAAAACGATCCAGTTAAATGAGTATTTCACCAAGTCACAATTCGATTTAGTTCTCTTTTGACGCATAATCTGATACTGTACAGCAGATGTACTGTATTAAATTTTCCCTGTCTGTGCTGTGTTTAGCCAATTTTAGGCCTCCATGGGAGTGACAGCTGTGGCCAGAAACATGTTTCTGTACGTCCATCCGATTCTTATGAACGCATTATCTCAGGAGGCTTGAAGGCACAAACGTCAACTCAAACTCAATGATGAACTGATGAGGGTCAAAGGTCATAATGACATCACATCTGTCACATCTGTGTTCTTTCACGCAATAGTCTGGAGAAGGCCTGGAGATAAGTTCCTCATATTCCTCACAAATGTTCTTTTCGACATGAGGATGAGTTGATTAGGAGGTCAAAGTCAGCGTGATACCATATTTATGGCATAGCATCATAAACTTTCATATGTCTAATTGGATTTTAAAAAATGACAGGATGATATTTTCTACATAATACAATTTATGCACTTCACAATATATGGTATGGACAGAAATGGTTGTAAAGTACGATTTGACGGGCAGAGGCACACAACCACGAGTCGGCAAATCTGGCTGGCACGTGAAGTGCTACTCAACATCTCTGTGGCATCAGACTGCTTAATGAGTTTTTCAAAAGTTGGTCATTTTATTCTTTAGAGAAAACAGAACCTCAATTAATCTCAGTTACAATGGATGTCAACAATAGATTCCAGTATAAGAGAAGTCTGGAGAAATTTCTAAAAGTATAAAAACGTAATATATATACTACTTCTCTGCTGTCCAGCCATGTGCTCAGTATGCATAGCCATGTTTCGACCAGACAATTTTGTGACCATATGGATGGACAGCAGATTGGTGCGTCATGCTGCGGTAGTTTGGGGAGTTTCCATGAGCATTCTGTCAACTTGTTTCAATATTTGTACTATAGCATCAGTCACGTTCAAGATCCAGAATTACTGGCCATATATTTTGTCCTTAAATGGTTTAGCCAACTATAGAAGGCACTCTCGTGAAGGACTAATGTGAATTTTATTCTTTTGGCTTATAAGGAACAAAGCAGAGCAGCGTGCATCGACTCCAAATCGTTATCAAGTCCTGACGATCACATTATCGATCTGAATTATACAGTAAATCTGTGGTAGGTAACGGTCTGCCTGTCACATGAGGCTTAAACCAAACGCTTAGGCCTTTACATAAATAGATGCAAAAGAAAGGATCTGCTTGAAGTGATTGAAATGCGAAATAACTGACGCATTAAGTGAGAATATATTAATTTGGGAAAACACCAAGCAAGTCCTCAGTGTATTAACAATATTAGAAAAACATGAATTCTTTCACATGTTACGCATGCTGGGGTAAATATCAAACTTCTCTCTGGAGAGCATCCATCATCCATTGTAATTCAATCCAGGTGACTGCTGCTATTGTGGCAAACTGCAAATTCTGTACTTTTTGTTTGAAAAAAAAAAACTAACGAAAAAAAACATATTTTGGTTGGAATTTCCCTTTAAACAAAGATGTCAGTTTTCTCTAAGCAAATACGTTTGAGGGAAAGAGGAAGAACATTTGTTGGCATCTCAGAGGGGTTTGTGATTCATCTGCGCAAGGTTAAGAAGAGGGAAAGTTCTGTTTTTTATTCTGTGTCCTACAGAGATATAAGAATATGGGGCAGGGGAAGTACAGTGTGTCATCTTGTCCGAACCTTTGATCCCTCTAGCCTGAACTTCCATACCTTCTGAGTTCCTGTATGATTTTTTTTTTTTTTTTTTTTTGCCTAGACCCCATCACGTCTCCAGTGTATCCATCCACCAAAGGGAGAGCGAGAGCCTCCGGGCATTTTTACGCTCTCTAGTGAGGATGCTTAACTACAAAGAACATCAGGCAGCTTTGTTTCAGGATGCAGTAAGATGTTTGCATTAGGCTCCGAGTTGGCTCCGTTTCTTATTAAATTATTAAATATTAAATATTGGATTATTATAATTTGCAGTACTTTCTCTGGGATATTTAATAAGAAACAGGCTATTAGGAAACACCATTATCCCCCTTTTTTAAATTTTATTTTTACAAAATATGTGATGATTAAACGATAGCGATCGTCGAGCGATACGGCGTAATTGAAGCAGAGGAGCAGAACTGTTGATAATGACCAATGTCTGCGTAGCTCCAACAATCATTTCAGCCAATCTAATTTAATTTCGTATCACATGTCCGCTACGTATTTGTATCGCGGAAATCAAATGGGAGCGGAGCTGGTGATTAACGACTTTCATAGAGATGTCTTCTGTATCTGATAGGGCGCCACTTTACATCGGCTACGTTGATTAAATCCTAATCAACACCTACTTCGGCTGCGTTTTGCCAGATTTGGCCTGTGCAGTTACAATCCAATAGAGTTCAAATTACTTCAGATGAAAGAGTGTCCGGGGAGAGAGCTGGCCAGGCCTAAAGGGAGCGAGGATTAAGAATGTGTAATTTATTCAATGAAGAGCACTTTCTTTCCTGCCTCTGTGGTTGGTCGCTTGAAGGAGCAGGTGATTGTGAGTGTGAAATTATATAAGAGATGAAAGATGACCTTTTTCAGCTAAGCTGCTGTTTTTTTTCGGGGTTTATGAGGGTGTATCTGAATTAACAGCGCTTAAGGTTTCCACAGAAAACATGAAGCGCCTCTTTTGCAAGCTGTGTTTCAAGGGGGATAATCATGATATTATCGGTCGTTTTTGCTCCAGTAGCTTAAGAAATGTTTTCTAAATTACTGCTGAAATCAAAATCAGAATCTTAGTAAAATGTTCTCCCAATATTTTTATTCTTGTCTTCTTATCGGTACTACATTGTAAAATCAAATGGAGAATGATCATACTGATGTTCAATAGAGTGAAGTCGTTATGCATTATAGCATAATAGCATAATATTTTACAAAGTGGAAAACAATAACAATTTGTAACCGTTTGATAATGTCAGTTTACAATGTCAAGATATAGTTACAACATAAATTTGCAAACCCGCAGCACCTTATTCATATGATACAATGATAAACCACGCGATGCCACTGCAAAGTACACTTTGAAGTATTACGATTGCTCTTGTCTGTACTATTATATGTTACGTCTGTACCTTTTTATGTGTGTGATCTTTCTTTCGACAGTAACTGCAGGTTAAGTGGTTCTGCAGGGTTAAGAGAGAGTCAATGAAATGAAAGTGGTTACCTAAATGTTGTGATATAAAGATATAAGCCTTTTCTGCCGCCCTCTGAATAGACGCCGCTAACGTCTTCAGTATTCTCATTGAATGTGACTGCAAACACAAAGAGAGAGTCAGTGTATTGACCCCAGTGCACGTTTGCAGTGTCGACAACTATTTGAAATAAGAGGAAGTAGGAGGCCTCCCTCTGGTAAAGGTCGCCTTAATTACAAATGGCTCGTGGAAAAAGTTAATTGCCGTCAACCGAATTGAATGTGAACTCGTCGAGCGATAATTTTTCTCCGTGTCTGTGCTGTGTGTGTGTCGTCCTCCATCCTTGCAGCTCTAAGGGACAACAGAATCGAGCTGGTGCGAGCCTCGTGGCAGGAGCTCACCATCAGAATCAGTGACGTCAGCCTGTCGGACGAGGGCCAGTACACCTGCTCGCTCTTCACCATGCCTGTCAAGACCACCAAGGCCTTTCTCACTGTTCTGGGTGAGCGCGACCACTTACGTCCACAGACCGCTTACTTGTGACTAATTCGTTAGGTCCTGTCAGCTCGCGTACCTGCACATTCTGAAGTGTGTCGTTTTTCTTTATACACTTGTAAGCTACAGTGAAAAAAAATGACATTGCTGCAGTGCATACCCCTGTCTACTAGAATAAAGTAAAGTTAAGGTAGCAGTCTATAGTAGTAGCACTACAATTTTCCCCTCCAAGAGAACTTTTCCTCATATTTAAGGACTCCATAGATCCCCTTTAACATTATTTGAACGCTCATTTGATTTTGATATTGAATCTTACTCGCTTCGTTGTGTTTTTGGTATGAATATCCCTCTTTGAAAACAAACTTGAAGGAAAAATAAATATATAATATTGCATGATGCAGATCAACAAATAATTTGTCATTGTCACAGGAAAACGGCAGGTATTTCACAGTGCATTTACTGTAGAGTAAATCCTTGTACGTGCTCAGTGTCTCATGCAGTGTGCGAATGAAGCATTGCATTATATCTCCACTCACCGCAGGAGTGCCAGGGCGGCCGGAGATCACAGGATTCACCAGGCCTGCCATGGAGGGGGAGGAAATCACCCTCACGTGCACCACATTGGGCAGCAAACCGGCTGCCAACATCCGGTGGTTCAGAAATGACAAGGAGGTCCAAGGTAAGCATGTGGCGTGGATTTCACAGAGCATCGCATCCACAAGTTGCCACTTGTTCCCACTTGGAGACGTCGTTAGTGTCAAGTCATTCAGCCGCCTTGAGCTCATATTCATGTATAGTTCCGCCGGCTGGGGTTTAGCAGGGCCGCGATTCCGCCTGGCTAACAGCCAGCGCCTCAGCTATTTGTCGATGGAAGGTGTCCAACTGTGGTCGCCCACATTTCACTACCTGACTGAGGGGGAGACATATTGGAGCATCTCCTATTGATTGTAATTATAAAGTGAAGTGCACATCTACAGGTAATTACTAACAGCTTTCTGTTCTCACCGTCGCTGGCACCAAACTAATGACTGAGAAGGACCCAGAGACACAAGGAGCTGGCACCAGCAAAACTTTGAGGTTTCTGCTTGATAAAATTACCTACACAGTTACCCTATTAGCAGAATTGGTATTTATTGATTTTTTTTTTTTTTGCACACCAATTAATCAGCGCATCAATATGTGAACAACTAATTTTAACACCAGGAATCCAACCATCCCTAAACAACTGTGTGGGAGGCGAAGACACCTGGAAGATTTTTTAATGTGATTAGGGGGTGGGGGGATCCTGCTGTGCTTCCCATTGGTTCTCATCAAATTTGTAACCACATCCATCCTATCCCCAGGCGGCTTTAACTGATTTTATTTTATTTTATTTTATTTTGAAAGTGCCCCAGAATGCTCACTCAAAGATACCATATTTCTAGCTTACCCTGTCTGGGAAATTAAAAAAAAAAAAAAAAAAAAAACACTGACAAAGACAATGTATTAGGCAGCAGATGGTGCAGTGTAATGTGTGCTGATCACAGTAAACCAGCAGAAGTTTTCCGTGCTTTCACACAATGTGCCTCCCAAGATTTCACTTTCTTGCAAACCTCTTTCCAAACTGTCTGAAGCTTTGCACTTTGTATTTTCACAGCTTTTATCACCGTCTTATTTCTGCTGTTAAAAAAAAAAAAAAGACAAAAACATTAAGAAACAGGAATGGAATGTTTTTCCCTCAATTTGATGGCAGAGGTAAGCTGTGTGGAGCTCTTTAATGTAATAGAGCCTGCTGTGGAGATTCAGTGTGACAGTTGCTCTTTATTGAAGATTTGCGCTGGAGAGCTTTTTTCTTGGTGGGTCTGTGTGTGTCTGCCCAACATGGCATGATGATTGATGGGAGAGGGTCTGGGATATGAAGCTTTCTTGTTGGAATGACATGCACGTAGATTCCTGAAGGGCTGGTGGAGAGCCGGCACACGGCATCACAACCAGACTTCCTGTCCATCTCGGGAGATGATTGTGTTTTCTGTAAGTTTGGAGATATATGCCAAAATGAATCATTAAAGCTTCAGCTTCAGATTTGGAACTCACTATATATAGATGCATGATTTTTTTTCGGTCAAAATCAAAGAGGTGCCCAGGGGTTGCCACAATTTTACCCGCGGTTCTGACCCCCATTTTCATAAATAATCCCCTCATTTCATGCTCTCCTCAGTCATCACAAAAGTGCATATAAGATAATTAAAGCAGAAGATGTTTGAAATGTGCTGCTGTTGATTTTGCTATAATCATAATAAGGCTGCAATTAATCAGCATTGCTCACGTTTTTGAAATAGCAGAATTTGCTAGCATGGGTGGTGTTGGAGGGATGTGGGTGGTTTTTTGGGGGGCAGTCGGGGTACATGCTCCAGCAAAATGCCTTTTTTTCTGTTTTTGAGACACACAATGCAACCTCAGTTGCCATTTGCCATCCTGCCATTCATCAGTGAAGCGTGCTGTTATGCTGAGGTCGTCATAGTTACTCACTGATGTCCAGTGGTCTCCAGTAAATGTGAGAAATGTCGCTTGTGCCAACTGCCCCGCTTTCATAAATTCTTGTAATGACCGTTCCTCTCACATCTGGCTCGTATGATGCTCGTCTTAGGTCTTCTAGATAATGAAGCCTCAAAACTCCTCGGCCTCAACGATGTTAGGGGCCTGCTGTGACGATCCATTTAGCAATGGCACTGGTTAGCGCGGCCGCTGTTGCTTTGCTGGCAGACTTTGGGCTGCATTCCACCAGTGTTGTTTGGTGAACACAGCTTGAGCCCGTCTTACGCATCTTTTCTAAGATCAGCAAAAAAATGTGCTTTGCCCCGAGATGGAACATCAGACTTGTTATGCTTTGGTGGACAGTTTATCACTGCAATATGTGCACACAACTTTGGTTTTATCCAAACTTCCATCTCTTTTTAAAAACTAAACTTGCTGTTCAGCACCGCGAGGGATCACTCGCTTGTCATCACATTATCAGCATTCGACATCCCCACAGGTTATACAGCCATGTTGTACTGTTACATGCTACATACTACATGCTGAATATAGCATGTGATAGTCGCTAGATTAATCGCAAGTGTTAGCACATTAATGCTGACAAGTGATGCGTGATGTGTGAATTGCATTTCAATGGAAACGGAACATGTGGCCCCAAACTGATGTCTTGTGTACAGATGTGCTTTTATTAGTTTTGCTTACAATGTGTGTTATTAAGCCACTTGGGCAAACAGACTGCGTGTGATGCATCTCTGTGTCAAAGCCAGATAAAGAACAAAGCGGAGACTGGAGGGCTCAACTTAAAGACTTCATTTCCATGTCAAAGTGTCAAAGGAGGGTGGGGATGTCAATCAGTGCTCCGGATCCGAAGCTTTTGTAGGTGCTGCCTTAAAGCATTCTTCAGAGAGTGTGCGCTGGGAGCAGCATGTTGTGCGACTGGTTCTTCGGTGGTAGATCATTGCCACCAGTGTCTGCTGTCAGTCAAACCTCTCCTCACTGGGCGGGGGCGGGTGGGGCGACGCTCCGAGACGACTGCAGGTGTAATAGCAAAAAAAAAAAAAAAAACGTGTCATATTTTTTTCACGCACTGATGATTTGTTTTTCAACTATTTATATTAGAAGCACACAGAATTACAAACCTCAAAATGCAACTGTCATCCGCCGTCAAATAATTTGTTTGCGGCGTATAAAGCAATACAAATTGCTTGTGTCGCTAAATGACAGCTAGGCTTCAAATTGTAATGTGCTGAGGGAGAAAAAAAAAAAAATCCACCCACTGTCGCTTTCCTCACACAAAGTTGCCTATATTGGCCTATATTCCTTCCACGGTGACACAAAGCAATTTAAATACACCACCGCTTCGACGCGGCGACTAATTTTTTTAATTCAGACGTTTGACTCTAGACAAGAAAAACACCCATCTTTAAAGCTGCTGTTATTTTGGTGTTACATCACCGTGCCCGCTTCCTGTTCTATAAGATCAAGCGAAGCAATCAAAAACTTTCTTTTTCACTTTCAACAATATCGCACCCTTAAGTTGTACCAGTGTCTCGCTTCTCGCTGCCTTTTTGGGTTTTTCGTTTTTTTTGTTTTGTTTTTTTTTGTTTTACCCCCCAAAAGATGTTGACATTGTTTTCAACTTTAAAAACGCCAAGTGTGAAGATCAAACAAACGTGGCAACTTTCTCCAAACAGCAGAAAAACATGTTTACCACCAGAGGATCTGGAGACAAACTGGCAAAACTGATTCATGTGTGAACTACATGAGTTTGTAATCTAAAGAGGTCTAATGATCACCATGTTTTTCTCCTACACTGCGAGCTGGAGCGAAGAGCGTGGGCTGCTGCAAATATTTATGTAAATCAGTGCATCATGTGATCAGAAAAAAACTGCAGTCCCTCATGTTACATCTGAAACACATTCAAACCTTAGTGCCTCCATCCAAAATAGCAGAGCCTTTCAATTTATTCTCTTAATTATTTAGTCCTCTGGCCCGTTTTGGTGCGAAGATGACCTTCTCTCACAGTATGCCTCTTTCTTCAGGTTTGATGCTCTGATCTGTCTGCATCAATGCCATAATCCAAAAGTAGTTCATATGCCGCATTCCCTTTTAGTAAAATTTTCTTAGTTGTTGATCACATATTTTCAGGTATTTGCATGTTAACGGGACTCTAAAATGACAACACGTGGACCCCAGGAAGAGGAGCCGCAACCCTGTTAGTGGCTAATGGGAATTCAAATAAATACATAAATAATCACTGGACACCACATGTTTGAATCAGTGTTATCTTTCATACATTTAATTGTTTTTTTTGTGCCAAGTGACAGCTAATTTATAAGACGGACAACGCAGAACAACAGACACATTTAAATAGAAGAAAAATGACAAACAACAGCAACAATAATGACTATAAAAGCCAAGATAATAACAATAACAATAGTAATAATAATCTCACTTCTATTAGCACAATTGAAGGAAACTAATGGAATGAAAACAATCAAGCAATAAATCCTTCCCACTTGAGGACCACAATGTTGAGTTGATATCGAATCTGTTTGAGATCAGTGTGGATTATGGACATTTTGGGAGCCTGGTTGTGTTAGTTACATTTTGTCTACCCTGATTTGTTCTTGTTCTTGGGGGGGGGGGTTGTTATCTTAAAGGAGCAGGTTGCATTTGGTTCTACAAACATACCTGTTGGAAGATGAAAACGGAAGAAAGAAGATCAAATCAGATCCTGAAGCTGAGACTTAAAACAGACAGAGAGGTGGTGATTACAGGAGCAACCCCGGCTGCCTGGATGTACATCTGCTTTGCCTCGAGGGGGTTTTGGTTCAAAGAAGAATTGCCTGGGCACATTTCTGTTCATACAAAAGATCCCTCGGCGTATTTCCTGGCGACGCTAGCGGCCACCTTGAGTCACGCAGCGTCTCGGGTGCTGCAGGTGACTTGGCAAATGACGGGGGAAAGCTGCAGAGATTCGTGTTTGACATCGCGGAGGCGCCAACGATCTGCCCCTTTGTACTTCAGGTTATTTGACTTTCCGGGTTCCTCCAATCATGTGCGACGTTTGAAGACCTTCCTTTCGATGCATTCATCAGTTCGTAACGGGCTGTGAGGCCCGCACTCTTCTTAACCAGTGCTACTTTTGGTTTAAAACTTTTTTGATATGCTAATGATTGTGTCGTGCGTAAGAAAAAGGGTCACCAATTGTTGTAATTCAATATATAGCAGAACAATAACATTGCAAAAACACATTGCAGATTTCCAGTCCCTCGTCTTTTGCAACGAATTGCACAAACACTGACGAAAGCACATAGTTGTAACCCTCGAGGAATACATGTAAAGCTAAATTAAGGAAACATTGCAGTTTTCGATTTTTGGTAAACTGTAATGTTTTCATTACAAAATGATCTTCAGTCATCAAAGGCCGCACACTGCAAAGGGGATTTAAGGTTATTTTTGAATTCCAATCAAAGGGAGCAGCAGAGGTAATACAGGTAGAGCTAGAACAGTTGTGGCAGTTGTTGTAGAATAGCTCCCACTGGAGAGGTTATTTGAAATATGAAAAACCCTCACATGGAGAAAAAAAAAAAAAAAAAAAAGCGAGCCTGTGGAGTGGAATAAATGGAACAGATCAGCCCAAAATGACGATGATATGGATGATCTGGGTTTCATTGCAATTGGCTTTCACTATTTAATAGACCAGGGGATTCACCGGTTTGTGTGCTCTGTGTGTGTGCGTGCGCGTGTGTGTGTGTGTGTGTGTGTCTCTTAAGTGCATTTCTGAATGTGGTAGTGGAGAGAGCACGCTTTGTACATACCTATTGATTGACTCAGGTTTGCAGTGGATAGGAGAACTTCCAGGGAGCAGTGGAGGTGGAGGTGGAGGGGAGGGTGGTAGAAGCTCCAGTGAAGGCTCCCTCTGAGACGGTTGTCAGGTGATGCCTTTGTCTTTTTTTCTTCTTTTTTTTTTATTTGTTGAGGGGCAGTAGCCTAGTTTCCACACAGAAGTGTCACACAGCATTGACGGGAGAACACGGAAAAACTACAAAGGCCAGCTTCCGAATGTGAGTTAAAAAGATATTTCTAAATGGAGACGAAAAATCACAAAGGAAAACAGAGTGAAAAATCGGGATGTGCGGCTGCATAAAAGGGAGAATATCTGGGTGCTGCACTAAGACAATAGAGAGGGAAAGTGTGACGATGGCAATGGAAATCCTCTCCACACTGCAGGGGCAGTGTTGACTGGGATGTTTGAGAGACGGTCCTGGAGGAGCAAACACACCCAACCAACCGAGCCCTGCCGCTCTCCTCTCACTATTCACTCTACTTTGACTTGACTTTCAAAGGCCAAGGAGTCTCCTCCTCAAAGGAGAAAAAACACAGGAAAACAACAACAACAACAACAACAACAATACTGCGGCTGTCTATTTAAAAAAAAAAAAAAAGAAAGAAAGAAAGAAAAACCTGATGTAAAAGTTCACGTTTCTCACGTTTCTCTTTTTTCCTCAATTTCTTTTGCAAAAATAATTTTCCGACATGAATGGATTGCACCAGCTCCAGAAACCTGTTCGTTTTCCCGTCTCTCCGCAGGCACCAAGGAGCTGAACGCCACAGGGAAATCCTTCATGGTGAGGAGCAGCCTCCATTTCCAGGTGAACAGAGGGGACGACGGCGTCGCCTACACCTGCAGCGTGGAGCATGTGTCTCTGTCCAACCCCTACATGACAACCGAGGTGCTGGAGGTCCACTGTGAGTGTTGTCATACACATCCCGCAAAGCTGGATTAGGTTTTAAGATTAGCATTGAGAAGAAATACTAGAATTGAGATTACATTTATGTCTGCAGGTTTAGCTTTGCATTTCCTCAGGATTAGTGAAGGATTAGTTTGCAGGTAAGGGATTAGTACCAAAGCAGAGCAGGGATATGGGCTAGAGCTAAGAGCTGCCCAATGGGTAAAGCGCTAACTACTTTTATACTTTGCCAGTGCTAAAGCCTCTAACACACAGTGCTGTCGGAGCTTTGGATTTTTATGTCTCTTCTTCACAGATGCTCCCCATCTGGAGATCACACATTCACTGATTATTCCACAGGAAGGGCAATATTTCAAATTGGAGTGCGTTTCCATAGGCAACCCGATGTAAGTTGGCATTTATTTACAACTTGAGTTTGGTGCAGATTATTGGCATGAAAAATTGGACTAAATTGGACTTGAGGATTCCCTTTCATTGCAGAATGTCCTTCTTCTTTAAGAGCAAGTTTGTGCATCATTTGTCAGACAACCTAAAGTGGCAAAATGAGCAGGAAGTCTCTATTGTCTTCATTTATAGACCCGAACCGGTGTTGTGGTCTAAAGATGGAGGAGAGCTGCCAGACATTGAGCGCATGATTGTGGAGGGCAGAGAACTAACCATCACCACACTAAACAAAACAGACAATGGCACATACCGCTGCGAGGCCAGCAACCACCTGGGGACCAGCAGCGCTGAATATGTGCTGTTTGTATATGGTGGGTATCTCAGTAACGACGAATTCTATATTATGGATGATCGGACTTGCTGTTGTTTCATATTCAAGGCTTTGCAGTGCTCTTGCGCCGAGTGGCAGCGGAGGGTTTGTCTGTCTGGCAGATTAACCTGAAGAGGCTATTCAGTCGGCGCATATTATAATAAAAATGATCTCTAAATCAAAAAGCACAACAACAAAGCAATAACAGGTTCGGCGTCATCTCCTGGGATCACAGTGTTTCTGTGAAATAATCAGAGGCAATCATAATGACTGCTGGAGACACTGTCATCTTTGCACATCTACTTGTTTAAGGAGCATTCTTTTGCCACTTTGGGATGAAAAGTAGATTGTGATGGTCCCCAGCTCCTGCAGCCTTGTAAAAGATACACAAGGAGGTAATAGATGGATATTTAGGAAGGCATAAATCAGAAAAATATATGAAATTGAGCTCAGAGTATGAGCTCACTTGAATGATGTTCCAAGTTTGTTTTGTTTTTGACTGTCGGGACAAAGCAAAAAAAAGTGGTTGGCTGTGAATGTGATGTGTAATAATTAGGGTGAAGCATGTCGAATTGTACGGTCCTTTGTAATATTTATGTGGTGCATGATCACGTTGGATCTGCTCAGGGAGCCATGCGGCACAGAATGAAATTTGAGTTGGCTGCACGACGTCACAACTTCAAACCATTTGCACAAAACTCCAACTCCAGTTTACGAGGGAGCAGGAAAGGTGTTACGGATTAAGTTCAGCCAGAGACATTAAGAGCAGCCGAGAGAATAAGATGGTGCAGGAAATTGATCATTAAGGTCTCTGCAGCACATGTTTAAAACAAGGACAGAATGTTAAAACTCAACATGGATTTATTTGGGCCCATTTTCCCCCAATTAAACGGCCTCACACTAGAGTGCAGTTGGTCCGGGAGGAAGTTATCACAGCTCAGACACTGCGCTTATTTAAGCTCACTAGTAGTTATTGTATGCACAGCAGCTTCTTTGTTCACTTTTAAAGGCAGAGGCCTTTGAGCAGAGAAAGCCCTTCACTAGGAGAGCGGAAAAAAAAAACAGGGAAAAAAAAGGGGGATGACACATTTGTCCTTTCAGCTTTTGTTATCTCAGTCTCTTTTTTCATCATGCTCATTGAACAGGGAAGGCGGCGGTGTCAGGCTTGTCCATATCGTCCTGTCATATCTGTGCATCACGGACTGGACCGATATTGAATTCCTCCAGACATCATTTTTAATGATTTCAAATATAGAGGAGACATTCAAACACGTTGGATTAGCCTAGGTTGTTAGACTTAAATGTGCCGGGGAGCTGTTTCTCATTCTCTGTCAGATTAGCTGAGGAAATGGCAAACCTTAGCATAACCCTTAGCAGCCCTCTCATGCTCATTATTACAAATGGTTACCAGGGACGGATGAAAAATTGAGTCGAGCAGTTAGAAGATGAACAAGACGGCTTCATTTCCACTGATTATGAGAGTCATTCTTCAGAGCTACATCATGTCTGGCTGAATACTTCCAAAGGCCTCTTCAGATCATCTCAGCCTCTGAGCCTAATTTGCTAATGACAGGAGCGGCAAGAGGCAATAAATGTCATTGTTCCACTGCAATGTATCACCATTTGCAATTATGCGCTTTAATAAAGCAACGACACGCAGCATATCATAACCACTCCAAGATCTTAGAGATTAGAAAAGAAAAAAAAACAGATACCATTTAGTAAAATACCGCTGAGAAACGTCTGCACTTCATCAAGTCACTGTGCATTTTCACCTAAAAAAATATCACGAGTTTTTATACACTGATCGTCAATGGTAAGAGGTATGAGCCCTCGCGTGTGTGACTGATCCCAAGAGTTTACTCATCCACACCCTGAGTCATTTCTGCTACTGCTTTATTTTAATCCTCTCTTTAGTTGCTTTGTTATTTTACCTGTATCCGCTGCCCCAGCCATGCACGATAATTGATATGTGCCGTGTGATTTCCCTGTGAGTTTCCCGGCGTCGAGCCTGCTCCCCGGTGCTCTCTTCTCTCTGCTGTTCCTGTTTTTTGTTCAGCAGACGTCATCGCCTTAGCACCCCTCCCCCCGTCCCCCCTCACTCGCCTATCCTTCTTCCAGTCTGCTAATGCCGACATTCACACAACTGAAGCTGTGTTCAGGTACATAACCATAGCCCACCCGGCCCCAACCACTGCCCACCTCCCACCCCACCACCCCCACTCACCCTCCCTGGCCCTTCCCCAGCTCTCAATGCGATCACGGACCTGACAAACTGAACACACAGTCGATGATTGATGAGCCAAACAACCAGGCTCTGAACTAGAAAATAGCATTGTTTTGCTGGATGAATTCAATACTTTATCTTTGCCCGTTCCGTTCTATTTTTTTGTTGTTTTTTTTACACACAGCGCCGTTACTCTTACTGATTGGACTTACTGTTGGCGGCTGACAACGAGCAGGCATCGTTGGAACAACTCGCCGCATCAGATAGTTAATGTTTGCAAACCAGGAAACACTTAATCAGCTCTGTTTGCATGCTTCTTTTTTTTTTTTTTTTGTTCCACCATTTCAGGCAAGCGCTAAACACACGCAATTAAAATCTTGAGCAAAATCCCATGCTCCATGTGTCCCTGAATATATCCCCTCAAACGGAATTAATAGTCTGAGCGCTCTGCAGGTAAAACAGGAGAAACGGCCTCCTTGTCAGCCAAAATAGCTTTTGCTTTGTGACTGGAAAAAAAAATAAAATGTTTGGATGTACCTCATTAGGATAATCAACCCAAAACTGTTTACTCTTCTGATAAACTTTTTTTTTTCACTTTATGATGGTGATGAAATTCTTGATTCCGAACATGGAAATAAAACAACACAACAAGAGGAACAAAAACAAAAAAAAAAAACAATCGAAAACAACGAAACATAAAATATTATTCAAAAAGTGCAGTGCACCATAAATTCAATAGTAACTCAATAAACAGTACTTCAGTAACAGATGAATCACATTGTCAAGAAGGAGTAGGAATAAGTACACTATATACTACATTCCTACCTCATTTTTTAACTGTTCATCATTCCTCACATGAGTAATTTATAAACATCTGCTTCCATTTACAGTTTAGAGTATATACAACCCCATTCTTTGCAAATATAAACAGCTATCCAAACTCAACTTGTGACTCAATATAAAAAAGAAAAGATAACCATTCCGTATCCCAATTTTACATACCTCCCGAGAAAATATTAAACAACAATCCCAATGTTGTCCACACACCTCCCTCCATATACACTTTCAGTTGTGTTGATTTGTACATCCTTTTAGAGTTATTTATGTTTGTACTTTGTTTTCCTTCCAGCCCCAAACCATTCCACAAATTCACCCCACCACTGTACAAGTTTAAATATTACGGTGGCCTATATTTCATAGAATTTCCTAACGTTCATCATTGACGTTACCTAGCATGTGAGGTTGTTGCCTCTACTCGATACAATGGAGCAGGGCATCATATTTTCATATGGGACTATCTTGATATCTGCACATAAGAAGTGGTTGGTCTTTGCTTTCCATCACTTCTGCATGTTGTCAAAGTGAATTCTCAGATTCAGCCATGCTAACGTCCCATGTTTCCTTCGAACCCTCTGGTCACCCTTTGTTCGTCTTCCCTTACTGCTGTCATTGTCTGCAACCATGGCAACAGCCAAAGACTTTCCTGGGCCCACAACAGGTAAATATCCCACTAGGCGATCACTGCACGCCAGCTTTACTTGGTGTGTGATGCTGGATCAGGATCTGGGTCAGGACACATCGTGGCCCTCACCCAGCATGAGCCAAACCATCACCATGCATGGATGCCCACCCTGCTGACGCCAGCCATTTTTCTCCAGCCATGTCACAGGCTGCATAAGTTATCACACAAAATGTTTCTGGTTCGTCTTTGAACAACGTGATAGATGGCTCTGTCTGACTCGAGCTCGGCTGGTGATTTTATCTACAACAGGGTGTATACATATATTTGTTTCCGATCTCATGATTGCGGCAGAATTCAAAGGCAAAGTCCAAAGATCTTTGTGAAAACTTTTTGTTTTCCATATATATATATATATATTTCTCTGATTCATGATTGAAGTGCGGCAATTTAGTCTGTAGAGATGAATTTCAGGATCCCTATTTAATGTTGTATTTATGCAACTGAGCACCACATAAAACAAAACGAGGCTTATTTAGTCATTAATGTCCCTGCGTGCCACTGTGACAGCGTGTAGTATCCGACTTTCATCTGCAGTCTGAAAGGATGCTCTATAGTTTATTCAGTTATTTCCATTGTAAATGTGTCTCTGTTGTTTGCGGCAGAATTTGTGCCAAGAGCAAACGGTATATTTATGTGGCATGTAAAGCAAACATATGATTTGACAGCCATTTACTCGCATTATTAGGTGAGAGCACGACGGGCCAGCTTTGTTGAGCTGTCAGGCACCAAGTGCAGTTCAGCTCATCTCATTCCTGCGAGCACTGAGCACCAACTGAGTGTGATATGAAAATTGCTTATGCCCTTGATGACAGTGGAATCACCCGTATAGCTCATAGACTGTATATAATCTGGAAAGGATGCCTCCACTTCCTCCTGTTGTACAAAAATGAAGCCAAAATATCCCAGGTATATGTATGCTTCCAAACTGTGCTGGTGATGTCATTTGGAGCAAGAATCTGGGTGGTAGCGATCAGGAAATGTAGCCGTGGCGTCGAAACCCCACCAAACTCAATCACGAGAGCTTGTTTTGCCACATCAAAATCACATTTTTACAGTCTGAAACAGCACGACATGGCCTCTCGACTTTCCTCCATACAATTCCTAAACAGAAGAACATAAATGCCTTGGTGATTTCCAGTGTATGACATCCCGCTTCCCCTTTTTTTATAAGATCAAATATCTAATTAAATTGTATTGAGAGATGAGCCCTTGAACCAGCGTCAGTGTGATGAAACCAAAAACAAAACACAAACTGAAATGAGAGAAACCTGTGAAATCTGTGGGAAATGTTTTTTTTTTCCATGAAGAGTACTTCAGTTTGGCCAAAGTCTCATCCACGAACATTGAGGAGGCGGGGTCTTTCCCGCTACATCGCAGCCAGCCACCAGGGGGCGAGCGAGATCTTTTGGCTTCACCATTAGGAGCTGTCATGCTGTCTAGTTTATATATATGTCTATGGTGTAGCTCATTATATCCATGACATTCAAACAGAATTTAGTTAATTTACTTAATTTACTGTTGCACCCAAGCGGTTATCGCTTAGAAGCCTGAAGTGCCTTCCTGTGAGTCGCTGATTGAACAACTGCGGGTCGATTCTTTCTGCATGGAGTGAAAAAAACTGCATGTTCCACAACTTCCATCTTTTCTTTTTTTTTTTTTTTTCTTCTTTTTTTTTTTTTTTCCAAACACGGCAAACTCTCTGGAGGTGAGGGGGTTGCAATCCAGCTACGTGAGCGGTGTAGCGAGGTTTGTAGGAGCATCCCCGCCGTCATTTTCCCGGGTCACTCCGCAAAACCTGAGTACGAGCCACGGCCATTCATCAGTCGGAGATAATGAGAGCGCACAAGGTGCACAGTAAAGGCACGCTTACGGTTTATTACCGGACACAAAGGAAGGCCTGCCTGGGAAACCGCTCGGCAGGCTCGCTGCTCGGAGCAAGCCTCACCTTAAATAACACTTAGCGGCAGAATGTGGCAGCAAGCAAAGAGGAAACAAATGAGAGTGTCAGCGGAGACAATTTAGCACTTAGGTTTTCTTGCAGTGGGCCGCGGCTGCCGCATTGCTCGGTTGGCCCCGGCGATTTGTGGCATTTCCCTGTGATTACTTTTCAAATATTTAAAAGGCCACAATGTCTATTTGCTCATTTAGGCCCGCCGCGCTCTGCTCAAAAGTAAAAAGCTGCACCCGAGCTAATGAAATAGCGGAATATTTCCATCACTAAATGTCTACACCTGCATGAGACGGCAGAAAAATATGCTGCAGGTGTTAATATGATCCTCTTAATTCCATCCACTTTTCCCTCCATCTGTCTCTGTGTGTGTGTCTTGATTCAGATCCTAATGCTTTAGGACAACACGGACCCGACCACGCTTTAATCGGCGGCGTGGTTGCAGTCGTAGTCTTCATCACCTTGTGTTTGATAATAGTCCTCGGGCGATATCTGGCCAGACATAAAGGTAAGAAAGGTCGCATGGGCTCCCTTGAATGACAGTTTTTTTTCCTGTTCGGAGGGGGCGAACGCATGCGCCCAGCGCTTTTCAGCAGGTGAACGCTTTCTATGCTTTGTATGTCTGCAGGGACATATCTAACGCATGAGGCCAAAGGAGCCGAGGACGCCCCCGACGCCGACACCGCCATCATCAACGCAGAGGGGAACCACGTGCACGCGGAGGAAAAGAAAGAGTACTTCATTTAGACCTTGTTTCCGCTTTGTTTTGTGCCGACTTTTGACAACAGACATGCAATTTGAAGCTGCCTCAGTGTCACTATACATGATCTGATCTTATTTTACCCGCCCTCCTTCCGTTTTGTCCACAAAGCTCATGCTTGGATATGCTTGTTTTCAGATCGTCCGCTAACAATATAGCCTTCTCCTACAGTGTTAAACATGGTCAGTTTTGGATTATTTCAGTTTATGGTGCCTCAACGCTGTACATTTTTCTGCTCTTTTGTTGCCTTTATTAACTTTTTTCTACCTTCTTCTTTTTTTTTTGTCCTTATGTTTTAAATCACAAAGCAAAAAAGGAAAAGAAAAAGAAACACGTGCTTCAACTCAAACCAGATTCAGTTCTCGGCTTTTAAAACCGTTTTGCTTTGAGAACAGAATATGTCAGATGCATCAGTTTGTTAAACGATAACATTAGAGGAATCTTTTGAAGGATTAGGCACCGGTCTTGGATGTTGCCTCGAGTTAACTCCACAGCCATACTGCATTAAAAATTCATGAAGCAGACCAGAAACATTAGAAGCACAATCGTTGATTGTCTCTAGATGAAACCAACTCCCTCTTAGCACGATCTGTATATTTGTGCATCGATTTATTTTCAGTTTCCACCCTCGTTGTTGATTTTCTTACCAACGGAGGACAAGTATGAAAATTAAAGCACAAAGTCTGAGGACTAACAAGGAGGGGAAAACACAACAACTGATTCTTGTCTCAGGATTCAATATGAGTCTAGATGGAGAGATGGTGTCAGATTAGTGATGAAGATTTCAGTACCCTTGCAATTATCGTCATGGATGAGGAACTTAATGTTTTGTTGCCAATTTAAAGATCCAAACCGAATGAATGGAACCTTGTGGGGTTCATTATTTATTTTGACTTTTATTGAATAACTATGCTCAATGTGTGGATATTGCTGTAAAATACTTTGCTAACGTGAATATTGGTGAACAATATCGTTGAATCTTGGGATCCCTGCCACTTTGCGATTTGTATATGAGCATAATACAATATTTAAGGTGTTCCACAATCTTTTTTTTTTTTCTTCATTTATCCATGCCATACAAGAGGTTGTTTCGCCCGAAGGTATGTAAATAATGTGTAAGTATTCAATTTTAGTGAACGGGAAAACGCTGGTTATAGCTTTTCATTTCAGCTCATATCAGTTTCCGTCACTTTGATATTTCTTCAAAAGGGGATTCTAATGAACTGCGTAAAATGTGAAAAAAAAAAAAATCTGGTCAAAATGTATGTATTTATTATCACAATTGATTGACATTTATTATATAATAATATATTGATTGATATTATTGCTGTTATTACTAAAGTAGTTGTCTTACATTAACTTTTTTCCATTTTTTAATTCTGTAACTTCTCATAGGAAAAAAAAACAATACAAGGATCACCGTTATGGCCTTTAGTTTGCTGCAAACAGTACTAATGACATGTTTAGGCATTGGTGAATCAGACATCCCCTCATTGTATATAAAGTCACTGTATCAAAGATATCAAACTGCGCATTGCCAATGCTCATACATGTTATTTTGTTAGTTCCGTATGATGCTATAAATAACTCATTTTGTATAAAGTTTTAATCGCTGTAATTTATTTGCTTTTTATGGGGGATGTATGAGGTTTGCTTTTTTCTCAGTATTGAATACTCATTTTTCAACTATGCCACTGTAAAAAAAAAAAAAAAAAAAAAAAAGGACAGAAAAGAAAAAGAGAGACAAAGTGCGGATTAAAATATAAACAACCTGAAAACTGTCATTTTGTTGTGACTAGGTTTGTGCCTGGAAATGTGTTCATGACTAACGCTCCGTGCTTTTGAATTACGGCACCGTCACAATATCAATCTTTATAATATTGTTATCTGCAGTGATGGACAGCGCTTTGACCACGGCTGCACTGTAATTATTAGTCTGTGAGGGTATTACTCAGTCTTTAGCATTAATAATACATGCAAAGTGTCGAGCTTGTGGAAGATTTAAAAACCGTGAAGCTCCTCAGGAAGTTTGCCCAGGGCTCTCAGCTCCTCTTGTGATTTGCGCATTAATACAGGGCGACAAAAACGCAGGCGATAGAACTCCGCCCGTCTCGATTGGAGCCGAGTTTGACATGCTTGAAGTGGCTTCGCGGAGCTACTTGCAGGAGGCAGCACAGCAGGTTTCTGTGGCCCATGTTTTCGCAAACTAGAGAGGAGACGAGCGAGAACAAACGGAGGCAAACCACTTTGTGATTTGACATTATGCATATGCTTTCTTTGGTGCTGGGAGCTGATTGGAAGTGAAATTATTACACTTGAGAGGAAACTTTTATAAATCCAGACCCTCCAATACCCTTAGGATAGGGGGTAAAGACAAACAGGACTGTGCTAAATCGATCAAACGTGGATATCACAAAGGGAGAAAAAAATGGTTTGAGGGCCAGAACCGGCCCCTGTGCCATCTCTATCTAGACCACAATGTCCTTAGCAGACAACAGTAAAAGGCAGTGACATGTTAATGAATCCCACTGGGAACAAGTACACTGAGTCTGTAATGCTATTTCACTCATTCAAAAAGAGGCCGCCGTCCGCATTGCTCACCTCGGGATTACTGGGTGGCTTATTTTTCATTCGAGGCTTAACAAAACTTTTGAAGTAATGCCAGTTGAACTTAAGTGTTTATCTTTGAGATAAATCTTTCCAATGTCACTTCAGAGTAACAAAAAAAAAAAAAGTCAACATTTCTGAAAAAGTTTTTTGAAAGACGGCCCAAAAGCCTTCTGGACTGGCTGATAGCGTTTTGAAAAGTAACGTATGTGGTGTTGAACATCAATCAGTGCTATGCGTTTCAATCAAACCGCCCAGTGTGCGACCCTTGGCTTCGCTTATCTTAGTCGGTGTGTCTTTCAGTGGCGAGGAATATGAAAGGCGATAAATTATAAGCTGATGCAGGTATTAATTGTAGTCATGTGTCTCCTGTGCTAATGTGCATTGAATAATACAGCGTACGGGGAAAGAGCACCGTGCTTACGGAAAGAAGATAGGAGGGGAAATTTAATATGCAATACCTCTGGAATATTATATGCAAATATGGATTCACATTAGGGAAACAAGACTACATTTGTGCATATGAAGTGTAACGATGTGGACAGTGGTATTATCATAACCAGCCCTCATCAAACTTGCATTTGACGAAAGCAAATGCCAGCGACAACGCCTCACACACAGCGGTAATCGGCACACTACATGCACAGTAAACCCTACTCATTTGGCAAAATTAAAGAAAGCAACATTTACAGTCCATTATCGCTGCTTCAGTGACACAGATGAACTTTTTGAAATTTGAGGACGGAAATAATAGCCCTGCGCAAATTACCGAGATCATATTAAATATCTCTTAAAGGAAGATCTTGTTCCAGGACACGAGGCTCAAGTCATTATGAGCCTCCATTCTTGTGCTCACATTGACCTTGAGCATAATGTTGCTTCCCAGCAGACTAATGTTGCCATTATCTACACACTGTCCGGCCAACCATCTGCCTGCTTCGCACGCCTCGCTCCCCATCTCCTCTCGCTGAGACGGTTCCCAATGCTCACTTCATAATCATTACCACCAAAATCCCAGCCAGTTCAAGTAAACATCAGCTCTCACTATCACACTCCTTCGCATTATTAAAAGCCCAGTGCTTCGTTAAGCTATGTAAATTGAGATAGACTGTCATGAATAATGCCTGGCAGAAAATAATGCTAAGAATCCATCATAATTTAGTAATTGGATATCGAGGGGGGTGGTAAGGGACATTCAATCGTAAATAGTAAGTTGGAAAATGGATTTTCTCTTTACCCTTGAAATGTGAGAACCATACCCTGGGCAATGTAACAATCACAGCATGACCTCTGAGGAGGCCTTGTAAGTCTTACTAGACTGAAGAAACTGATCCCCTCTCTACCCGGTAGGCAGGGTCCATATCAGTCCTCCAGCTCACAATAAGCTCTTATCATAGCCGAACAGAAGTCTCAGACAAAGTCCTTCAGGGACAAATTGATATCTTAAAAAACATTATTACACTTAAATATATTACATCTGCAGCGCAGTTTTGATTTGGCTGTGCCGAACATTAACTCGAGCTAATTAATCTTGCTGCTGTTTTTCTCATCGCGCACAATTAAACAGCGAGACTGGGCCTTGCCATCTCTTGAGAAGTTGATGTTTTTAAGTCTAAGCATACAGAGATAAAAGGAAACCAAACACTTTTTGCAATAGGTTTGACCAGATTAATGTTAACACAGCCCCCCCCAAAAAAAAAATCTCCACCCTCTCCCCAATCCCCACCCTCTACCCCTCCATCATTCCACAGTTCTGATGTAGATTAGTAACAACTGGAGAAGCCCTGGTAAGACCGCATGCGAAAATCCCTCCAACCCCTCCAACCCTGACACAAACACTAGTCCTTCTTCTGGATTAACACTGCAACCTTTTATGCAGAAATAACAGTAATTCCACTTGTTTTCACAGTCCAAGCATGTAAATTGCCTCGTGTAATTCACTGGGCGATTTGCTGAGGAAGTAAAAGGATAAAAGGATTTCAAAGATGGAGTGCGCCTGCAAAGTAAGTATGCTAAACAAAGAGACAGAAAAATGTTTCTCCTCTGGATCGTGTTTTAATTACAGATTTAATAGCTACTTGCGACACCGTGAAGTAAACCTGTGAATTATGCAAACTTTTAGTCAAAGTGGTGTGGGTATGAATGCGTGTGTGTGATGAAACCAACAACTGGAAATATCCACCTGCATTTTTTTTTATTCTATCAATATTGTGTCATTTTTTTATGTTGCCCGCCAGGCAATACAAATATTTTTTTGGGGGAGAGAGGGGGTCACTAGTAATCCTTGCAAACAGGAGCTGCAAGGACCAGGAGATGAAATTCACAATTTCTCAATATTTTAGCTTTCATTTTCTGAACTTCGAGCTGTAAGTCCGTTATTAGACATCCGAGGTTGTGTTGTTTGTGTAAATGCTTTTGTCCTCGGCTGCCTGCTCATTCCAATACATCTTAGAGGGGAAGAGGAATATCAGCGTGTTTACTCCACTTCTGCTACCGCGGACAATGATTAATGGCAGAAGAAATCTCATGATGATGCTACTAGCACTGCTGGCTGCTGAAAGATTATTAATTTGTCTACCTATTTAGCTTCATATGTTCTTATATCCTGGCACGTTTCCTCAAAAAAAAAAAAAAAAGGAAAGAAAAAAACAAACTCTCAGCCAAACTCGGGAGTCGCCCCTTCTGACTTATCGCTGCAACATTCACGGCTCATCTGTGAAATCGGACAGCTGCAGGATATTATCTTGAGATGTGTTTTGCCTAATCATATTTGATGAGATTTAACTGATCACTCACGCTTCCTCTCGTGACAGGGCTGAGTGGAAGTTAGAGGGAGTCAACTCATCTGGAACAAAGAACATGAGCTTGTGTATCCCCCTAGATGCATCACCATGCCATTAGTCTAGATGAATGTGTACAGTCAGATACAATTCCCTTGTTTGCTGCATGAGGGCTTCCACTTTGTGAGGCGGCGGCTCCGCCGTACAAATCAGGCCACATGCAGGCTCGTGGATTGATGACTGAAACAGGGCTACCCACTGTATTTTAAACCCATTCATCCACGCTGCCTTACACTCTCTGTGGTGCATCTTTAAATAGCCTGCCCTGGGATTGTCTGTCTACCATTTGATTTATTCTACATCGTATTTTTAGATCTAATTAAAACAAACTTCCCCGTATTGTTTGGCTGGATCTTGAATCGTGCAGACACGGGAGAGCACATAAAGGGAAGCCTTGTCTTAAGTCTTTTGGGGGAAAACTGGTACCTGTGGCATAAGGTAGCAATAAATAGTGTGCCATCTGTTTGGATATGAGTGCATGAGATTCTTCCAAGCTATTCACCAGAGACTTAATTAAAGCTGGAATATTCTGATGTTCATCCGATGAAATGACAGCTATAGGAAATCATAGCGTTAGTTTGATTGAGATTAATTCCTCTTTAAAGTGAGGCGACAGCGCTGCACTTTATTAAAGCGTCACTCCTTAGAGATTACGATATTAAAAATGTAATTTTAATGCTTGTCACATTGTAGCTGTCCAATCAATTACAGCTTAGCAAGCTTGAATATTTATTGTTTATCCCACACAGGATGTATGCCAATTTCAGCCAAGGTGCACATCATACACCGGAAAGGACTTATGATCAAACACGAAACAGTCCATGTGGAAGAGATTATTATTATCATAGTTGGCTAAAGGATAATTAGCCACTTAATTAGAAGATAACAAATGATGAGGAGAAATTAGAGCATTGACTGTAAAACACACACTATGGCTAAAAACCTGATGCGCTCAATTCTTCCAAAGCAGCAATGCCTAACTTTTGTTGTTGTTGTTGTCGTTGTTTTTTTTCAATCAGTTATTCATCTGAGGAACTGATTTTATAGACTCAAAAAGGCTTACATATTTATTCAATGAGCTTACAAGCCACAGCGACATTATTGCTTCTGTGGAGGAATTTCCTTTTCAAATAACGGACGCTCTCCAATGTAAACACTGTATTATTCTGTCAACATCATATTGAGAAAGGTTCTGCCAAACCGCCATGCCTGCAGGGTTCCAGCTGTCTGGATGAGGCTGGACATCAGGTGTTGGCAACAGCCTCATTATAATCAAGGTCCTCTCTCCCCCCCCTCCTCTAGATGTTTGCTTTTTTTTCAGTATTGATGGTTTGGGACAGCATCAGGTTTAATTGCTCCTGGTTTGACCCTCAAAGACCTGAGCAGCCGTCCTCGCCTAAAAAAAAAAAAGAAAAGCTGTTTTATGAAATTTTGCTTTTGAACCACTAATTGGGGGCGGCGTGGTTCAGTTGGGGGAGCGGCCGTCTAGGAATCGGAAGGTTACTGGTTCGATCCTCATCTCCGGCAGAGACTGTGTCGAAGTTTCCATGAGCAGGACACTGAACCCATGATTGCTCCTGGTGGGCAGGTTGGCGCCTTGCATGGCTGCCTCCGCCATCAGCGTATGAATGTGCGCGCGAATGAGTGAATGGGGCCATGGCAGTGTGAAGCGCTCTGAGTGCCGTCAAGGTAGATTTAATCCCATTCACTTTAAAACGCTGGGTAACGTAGACTTTCTCGGCTTTTCGATGTGTCTGCTCTCGTCTCTTTTGCACATTCAGTGGCGACATGGTGTGCATGAGGAAGACAAAACCATGGCAAAAATTCATCTATTCTTCGTAAAGGGAAATGTTTGGTTGCGACGTTAAAAGAACCCGTCGAAGGACATTCACTGTGTTACGGGTCGTAAAATACTGCCTCTTCCGTTCACAATTAAACAGATATGAGCTACCATACTTAAATATTTGAAACAAAGGATTTCTGGGTGAATGTGTTTTTTTCTTTTTCTTTTTTTTTCGGCCTAGGAATGGATCAGCTGGGGAGTAGAGGGCAACGTAATGTGCTTCTATCTGCCACATTGTCTAAATTTATGAGACCACTGAGAGGGGCGGAGGGGGGGTACAAAGTCAGAAATGTTCAAATTCTACACAAGAAGCAACAACCATTTGAGAACACAACTATCCCTTCCTGAGCCCCTCTCCCCAGAACAGCCACTGTCAAATCCTGCGTTCGCAAGCTTAACTGGGCTTGTCTAGCTTTCAGTACAACAGTGAATGTCAAAATGTGTCCATACGGAACCTCCGAGTCAAACGACAGATAAAAAGAGGGAGATGTCAGATATGGATTAAGACCTCACTTATAGCCGATTCCATGAAGATCAAAAAAAAAAAAAAAAGCCTTCTTTGTTTCATCCAAGATAATCCGCTAAGGAAGATGTTCACGAAAATTAACCCTAACTTGGCTTTTATTGGGCTTTCTATCTAAATGATCTCAGGATCAGCAATTAGCAAGGCGGACCTGACATCCTCTCTCCTGTGGAAAATCATCGAAATGGAGAGAACGAACCATGCAATTTACAACACTTACCATACGTCTTATCTGTATTAAAGCGCTTTGCAAGGAGAGATCACACCTGAGAACTGGTCGAGCCATGACACGGCGCGGTACAGGCGCACATCAAAGTTTCCGCCTTTCCTCCCTTGAACTCCTCGTGGCGTTGTAGCTGCTAGACGGCGCATCGGAAAAGATCGAGAGCACCACTGGGATCGCTGGAGCTTGGATACTTCCAGAGCAACATGCCTGGTGTCTTTATGATGCCAGTCAGCGTAAGAGTGCACCTCGGGGATTACTCCAGACAGACAGCTCGGTAAGACAACTGATTAAATAGTAGTGAGAAGAGAGAAAATGTTTAATTCAGCCATATTTAGTATTCATGGGATGGACAGCCATACAAGAGTTCACCTTGAGGGGTCATCAGCAGAGAAGGTCCGGAATCCCAAAGAGCTGTCAGGCCAAGTTTCCACATAGCACTTGAAAACACAACTGATTGTGTTTTTAATTGCTTTGATTATAAAGTTTACTCTGGCTGGATTGAAAAGGGTAATGCAACTCACAGACAATCAACGGGCCGATAACGCGCCGTGAAACTGTTGTGCAGCGCCGGTGACATTGTGATAGATTTTGCCAGCCGCATAAACACCGAGCTGCGGATGTAGGCTTCCCTCCCAAATTCATCCGTTGCATACCACATTAAAGCCAGTCTAAGTGTGCTTGCGAGCCTGTTTGAAGGCGTCGCAGAGAAATAAATGCGACAGTTGTACAGACCAGCCAATGCGGCCCACGTTGCGCGCAGACCAAAATGGGATGAAGTCGCCGCAGAGCTGTGAAGATTCCTACGCACAAGTTTGGAAACTCTTCCATCATTATTCGCTCAAAACCTTCACTTGAGGGTTTGCAGCCTAAAGTAATGCAAAACAATGGTGTTTATATTAGCTTAGCTCTGTGAATGAGTGCCAGCTATAGATATGATGAAATCCCTCTGCTGAAATAGCTCACCATGGCGTTCAAAACTAATTCAATTATATGCATCACCAGTTCAATGGACGTACAGAATTGGGCTATTGTCTGATGAGAAAAAAACAAAAAAAAATGGAGTTTAATGTATGAATGATTTTGACAAAGAGTTGCCAAATTTGGCTTCGAGGACAAGGGATAACAGAAGATTTCTGCAGTCATTTGCCAAACGATTTATTCTGCATCAACCAGAGATCCTGGTCTCATAGGATGTGCAGCCAAGTAGTGCAAACAACAGAAAAAGGTTCTAAAGCAGAACAATTCTAAACTTTAACTTAGATGGTCTATAGCTGCCTCGTAAAAAAAAATTAAAAAAAAGGGACTATGCATCAAGCGGTGTCTCATTGCATCAAACATGAGGCGTGAATTCATCTGTCTGGGTCAATATGGGTGATGGAGTTTCTTGATGGGAACCAGGAGATTTGAGAAATTTAGGCAAAGTCTCCGACAGATGGTGACTGGTTCAGCGGCCTATGTACTTCCTCTCCTTGGTTCTCTCCCGATTCAGCTGCTCAGTGTCAGCACATTATGTCGACCGCTGGAAAAAAAAAAAAAGTACATGGAGATCTCACTAACTGTCTAGGCCACTTTCATTTAGAAGTACACTCATTTTCCATTTTATTAGATACATCTAGATTAAAACTGATACTACAGCCCTGCAATGCAGTCTTCCTTCATAAAGATAATAGCAACACTACATTTTTACTGAGGGGGAAAGAGGTGCTGACTCATTTTACGGTTCGTTTTGGAGGTTTGTGGAGCAGTTCGAGAGGCATTCCTTAAATTCCGGCCATGCCACAGACACAAATGACACTTAAACCAAAACGAAGCCGATTCGATAAAAAAACGAACACAATACATCGCGCTGGAAATGAAATGAAATGAAACAACAATCCGCAGGCTGCTGTCTTTTACAGCATTAATTTCGTTAAGGTGTGCTTACTGCAATTAATTGGCAAGGGTGTGGAATGTCAAGGTCAGAGAACGACGGAATGCAGTGAGGCGGATGTGCATAATGAGAGGAACACCGCCGGCGCCCAACCCTGCGCCACCTGCGCCACCTTGTCTCAAGTCTTCTGATAACTATGTTAGAGTCTCGGAGGCCCCTGATAAGAGGAGACAAGAAAGCAACCCAGAGATTTCCAGATACCTTGAGCATGACCTCGATCTGCTCATGCGGTGCCCTGGTTTGCAGGATAATCATCATACAGTAAGTGGCCCTTCTGTAATGCTATATACCTACATGCTGTCTAGAGGGAGTAAAGGTAATTTTTTTTTTTCTCGTTGCCTCTGCTTCCGTAATTTGCATTTGAAATCAATCAAGCTTATGTTCTATTTGTCTGTGTGCCTCATTGCAAGAAGCGTGTCGAGTTTCTGAAAATTACTGAGCGCATTATCAGGCAGATACGATTGCATCTCATCATGTTATCGAATATTAAATTGACTGCACTTCAACAGTGATTTGTTGCTGTACGGAGCATTTTTGCAATTTGCTTTTCGCACATATACACACTCGCATGACGGCAATGAAGCTACCGTGCAAAACTGTCCATCAGGGGTAACTTGGGGTTCACTAACATTAGGATAGGAGAACTTGAATGTCATATCGAATCATCTCTGTGACCCTTTGACTCTTCTTTTCAGCTAAAAGCTTGTGTTTTCTTCTACACCATGAGGTTTCATTCTGATGTTCGTGTGGTTGGTCTGTAATTCGAGTGAGGCGGCCCCCCGTCTTTATCGCAAGTAAATGTGAAACGTCCTCGACTTACAAAACCATTTACCCGCCTTGAGTCAAACCGCTCATAAAGTTTCACGTTATGGAGGACAGACTGAAGACACAGCGTCCCAGACGCCGCTGGATGTTAATATTGATGCCGCACCTGCACCGGCTCACCAGGGAAATACCAAATCCACTTTTGCCCATGAGTCTTGAAACTCCGAAGGATTCACAATCAAATATTAATGAGGATGGATGGCTTCTCAAAGTCTTGCATCTTACAGACGAATATCAGCAGGTGCAGTAAATACGTGAGCGGGAACGGAGAATACAAATGGGTCAATTACAATAACAAAGAAGACATTGTAGCCGCTGATGGGGTGACCTGTTACGGACCTGTAATGATAAGGACTGTTAATGATCTGTATAACAACTGCAGCCAAAGATCAGATCAATAACAGTGTAACATATGCTGTAGACAATAAAGACTACGAGAAACCTGGATGGAGCTTCTGACTGAGGGAGAAAGTTACGAGGGAACGCTGCCATTTGTAAACCGGCTTTCCACTGTTAAGCCACAAATCCACTGTGGCGTGAGTTGGACCGGCAGCCATTTTTGATTCCGCCATTATGCAGCGCGATGCTGTAACGTCGCGACTGCTACTCGTCAAGTCACATAGGGAAGCAAAGGAAGACGCCGTTGACGCATCAGTGAGAAATTTCGTCGTGAGCCATAAGTCAAATATTCCTCAGCGCGTTCACTTTGAAACGGCACTTAGATTTTCCTCGTCAAACTTCGGGACATCTGCTGCTCAGTATGTGAGGAGCTGTAAAGATACGGCGGTGCAGCGACTGAGGGGGGGGACTCAAAAAAGAAAAATCAATGAAGCAGCTTGTCATCTGTTTGTGGAATGACACAAAGTAATGATGTGTAGTAAAAACAAAAGGAAACTTTTAGTGCATGATCAAGCAGGACGACAATTAGTAGCCCGTTTCGTCATCGTGGTGGATTTCTACCCAGAGATGCTTTTCGTCAGCCAGCGATCATCCCCGGCGAAGGCCGTTTAAACGACCTTAACTGCTCTTTCTGAAGTCGTCGCAGGCTTTGCTGCCTCACTGCCGTATGCCACCATCCCACTGTGGCCGTCGACAGCTCCGTGGAGGGGTGGTCGCTGCTCAGACGCAATGTTTATAAGGACACACGCCTATAATTCATTCTAATCAGTGGGGTCAATGCCAAAGTCAAGCGACACCGCTGCGTTCATTATCAATTGTGTCTTTCCTAATTGAATTGTCTTTACCGAAAGAGGCTTCGGGGATTCATCAAAATGGATGGTAATTCATGGTTCACTGAGCATTTATGCGTCAAATGTCATAAAATGGCAATCGTCACTGCAATGAATCATTGCAAGGGATATGCGTCCTTAATTTGATTACATACTGACTGATGTTAAATCTTGATGTAAGATACGCGCGAGGCATTCAGACAGTATTTCATGTGTAGATTTTAACCAAATTATGACTGATTTGTGTATCAATCTGTTGCCTCGCAAGACTAAAGCAAAAGATCAGAGTAAAATAAATAAAAAATAATTACAGATTTCTTGAAAGATGATGCAGTCGTCTAACACTAAGCTGCTCCCTGCATTTCACTTAAATGTTTATAGCCAATTGAGTCTTATATTTAGGTACTTGTGACTTACAGGGGCTCTCCTATTTAGATAAACACACTTGATAAGAGTTGGACTTTTTGCAGTAAAGCCAGTGATGCGGGATGAGGAGGAGGAGGTTGCTTGTCCTGGTTTAGTCTCAAGTCCTAAGAGACAGGCTGCAGTTGCGCTCGTACCTGAGAAACAAAGCGCTCCGTGATGAACAGACAGAAAGAGGGCTCCTCCGATGAGCCTTGTGAAGACAGAAGTCAGAATCAGTCTGTCGGGCGGCGAGGAAGGAGTCACGCCTAGATCGAACGAGGAAAGAACGCGGCAACATCCAGGGGAGCGGAGCAGCTGGGCAACACCTTACAAGCCCAAACATCAGCCTCGGATTCAAATCAGCACGGGCGGTATCCTCCTAATCGCCATCAATCATTTTGTTCTTCCGTTTTTGCATTTGTGAAATAAATACTTAAAGAGGCTAAGGCATTAGTGAAGGGTGGACAAAAGAGACGAGAGGAGCGAGGTTGTCTCCTCGCTGGCAGCCTGAAAACTCTCCCCATTGTAAAACATTCAAGACCACAGATATTAATTCATCACATGACTCTTAATATCACGATTTATGTAGTCTATTTATGAAAGTCAAAACAAAAAAAAAAACTGGCTAAAGGGCCCTTGAGCAAGGCACCCAATGCCACAGACGCTCCCGAGGCGCTTGTGATGGTGTCTGCCCACTAATCCCGGGTGTGTGTGTGTGTGTGTGTGCTCACTACGGACAGGTCAACTGCAGAGAGCAGCTTCTCCATGGGGATCAATACATAATAATAATAATTCTTTCAGGTAAATACAGGTATTTTCAATCCTGCTTTTTTTTCCCCCCCTTCTGGAATTTGTTTAGAAAATCCTGAAATCACATTTGAACTGCCGCGTTCTCCAGCTTTGGTAATAAAATACTGCCATCTGTTGGTTCAGTGTATATCAAGCATACTTATAAATACCAAAGTAATCTAGCACGATATTAGTGCCACAGTCCGCGTGAGGAGGCAGTGATAAACGGTACATTCAGTTGTTTTTGAATCCGTGTGGCAGAATGAGAATGTTTTTCCTGTTATTCTTGATGGAAATTAGTATTTATGATGGCCGCGGTGATGCGTACGTGTGGAACGACAGAGTGGTGATACTGACCTTTCAAGCAGTACATGGAGTTAAAAATAACCATAAATTACATAGCTTACACACTTTGATTTTCTACCTCTGGAGCGAAATGTTATGTAAAGTAGAGAGACTGTTTTAAAAAAAAAAAAAATGTTTTCTTTGATTCCGCTCCAGACGTTGGGGGCTAAAAATGAGATTCATGTTGAATAACCAAATGTTTTAATTGCCAGAGCGTATTCCACAATTATTCATTATTTATCTAAACTGGAGAAACACTTTCCACATTCATGTGATCTATAATTCATGGGGATGAAAATTAACAGATTTGATAAACAAATTTCCAGCACATTGTTGACGACGCTGCGCAATTATTAATGCGATATCAGACGTGAAAATCTGTTAACAGTCTGATCATTAGCGCACAGTGGAAAGAAACACCTATGGCAAGGTGTGATCTGCAGCAAATGCAGGAGTATTGAAATTGCAAATCCAACCAGGGTCTTTAGCAAAAAAAAAAAAAAAAAATACAGCCACTAGTTTTTACTGTGTGTGTAAGAAGTCAAACTTAAAAACGTTTTATTCCCCTGCCACAATTAGATCACAGCTGTTCCCACTGAAAAGTAAGTTTATCTCTCCATACTATTGTGTTCTCATGATCGATTTTTTTTTTTTTAAATTAAATGAACAAACAAATTCTGAAATGCAATTAACGCATGTTTAAATGAGTTGCACTTATTGCGATGGAGAAGTGACTTCAGTAGCCAGGCAACAATCAGATACCTGCGTCAGACTGCTGTCTCGGTCCTCTTATCGCCCTTCGATGCCAAAGTACATTTGAAAGACGTCGCAGCAGCCTCTCTCATTTAAGAAGTGGTAGAGCTGCCCGAGGTCCATGTGCTTCCCTCCGCTCCCACGTGGGTCAAACACTGCCTCCTCAAAGCCTGCGAATTTGCGCAGGGAGTCTATGCTTTTAGCCGTGCCGCCGTCCTCGCCCCGCTGATCAAGGGGAGCGTCTTCTCGGTGTCGAATCATGATCCTCTTCCATGTCAGGGCCTTCACTCTGTGCAAAAAAAAAAATAAAGAAATAAAGAGATAAATGAAAAAATAATAAACCTGGCTCCAGACTGTGATCTCTAAAATGACCAACACTTGGGTTACCTGGACCAGAACTCCTCGCACGCCGATTGAGGACCCTCCACACACACAATCCCAGGCTTTCCAGGCATGCTGAATCCGGACAAGCCGAGCTCCTTGGACCATTCCAAGATATTCTTCCTCTTGTTCTGGTTGTAGATGTGGTGGCTGTAGATCCACAGTCGACAGAACGCTTCGTGTGGCCGCGACAGGCCGGACTCTTTCTTCGGAGCTGCTGCCGCTAAGCTCTTATTAATGAAGGCCTGAAGGTTGTCTTTCACCCAGTCCACAGCAGAGAGAACACACACTTCCCCCTGGCAGCTTTCCGTTAGATATGCGTTTAGACCTGCGTGAAGCTGCGTCTGCTGGGCCCTGTTGAGAGCCGCACACCTACAGCGCACACACACGCGCGCGCACACACACACACACACACACACAGTAGGAAGGACTGAGAGAGCATTCAGAGCCTCTTGGGACTGGACGTTTCTATTCTTGGCCCGAAAGATTTCAACAGCAACACAACACAAACAATGCACCACACATCTCTGGGAGGTTGATGGGCCTATTTATTCAAATGAGGCACCATTCCAAAACAGCATTTCTTCAAAGCAAATTGCAAATATTGCCATTTCCTTCATAGCTGCAGAATTATCTCGCGTCGTGTAATACACATAACATCCTCGCTAGTTTGGACACCTCTATTTTGAAAATGTGATCGTATAGTTTGCGTCAGTGCTTGGCTACTTGCGTAAAGTGAACGGGAGGAGAAACAGAAAATATGCTCCTCCACACAATCTAATTCCCTCGAGTCACCAAGAGGCTGATACATACCATCAAACTTAGAAGCATTGTGTTACATGTTATCTGAATTCAACCGTGCAGCTGTCTTAACCTCAAATAAGGCCATTAGAGTAGAAGATGACCTCCTGCTTTCTGCGGCAGAATCAGCATCCGCATCGTTACCAGCATCGTTATTTTATTGAATAGACCCCATCAGCGTCACCATTTCCCCTGCCTCTGTTCTGCTACAATGTATTAAACAGCTCAACAGCGAACAGCTCGCAAAAACACTTTATCTTTGAATGTAAAATGAATGAATCTTGCCGTGAATGCAGTATTAATATCAACCCGCCACGTACAGTTGTCCAAGCCCTGCTGTTCGAATCAATTGTGTGAATTTTTTTAATTAGAAACACCCCATTTAAGAATAGTTCTTTCAAACGCCGTGCATGCCACGCACGATGGATCACATGCTGTTGCACGACATACCGGTATCATGCAGAGCATGACTGCTGCATGACATTTCACGATCATATCTCCTTCATCATTAAGAAGTGGCTTACCTGACTGTTATTTCCGGTATCACACTGGGATATTCAGAAGGGTAGGCACAGGAGAGAATGACATCCACCTGCATGGAGTCATGAAGCACCGAGAGACAAAAAAATAAACTGTTTTTAGGACATACAGAAGTCATGGTCAGTGACGCGCTCAAATACACCAGGAAGTCTCCCGCTACAGATTACACACACTCTCTCGCCATACGTGTGTAGATAAAATGTGAAATACTGGTATGACAAAAATCAAAGTAAATGCATTTTACCTGAATTGGGCATGAAAAACAGTAGTATTAGAGACGAATGAGACAACAGAACACAATATGATGGAAACACAACCACCCCTGAAACCATATTTACCAGCTCTTTAAGTACCGTGTGACAAGAATCCATCCTGGATTGCATGAACGTGAATATTGACTGTGTGACATTGTTGAAGTAACGTTACCTTCTGCGCTGTTACGCTCTGCTTTGATGTAACTTTGATGGTGATGCCATTGAGTACACTGTGCTCTGATGTAACTTTGATGGTGGTTTTTTTCTATTTCTATTATTTCTACAAGGAGAAATTACTGAAGCATTTGACCCACGCATGGTGCATGAACACGCACACATACACACACAGAACATGCACGGTTCGTGCACACACCGCAGCAGTAGGCTGCCATCGTTACAGCATTATTAGGTGCCTTGCTCAACGACATTTCATGTGTATTTGCCGACTTGTTATTGTGTTCGGATGTTTTGTAAACTTCTGGATTTGGAGATAAACAGAACTTTGACCGAGTCTTTTGTTGCCAACGATCCCTTTATCGCCTTTATTTTCCCGGCAGAGACACAACCGAGACACGGTTTTGTCGGGTTACCCTCTCCGTGCTGCGTTCACTGTCCAGCGTCTGTCTGATGAGAAACTGAGGTCTGGAGCTCGGCGGGCTGTCCGTTGAAGCGGAGCCTTCCACGTAGCTCCGGAGCTCGGCCACCGCCAGCTGGTCCACCATCTCCAACTCCTCCCGCGCGGGGAACATGCTGGTCAGCAGCTCGATCTCCGCAAGCTGTGACTCGGCCCACTCCAAGTAAGACATGTCGATAGGGGCCAGCTGAAGCCTCGGTCCGCCACGACTGCGCTAAACCCAACAGTTGCTGTTTTATTAAAACAGCGCTCTGTCGCCACAGTCACTGTCGCCTTAAATCGGCATTTCGGCTAACAAATGGCGTGCTTCTCCGCCGTTTAAAGCGACTAAATTCGGAGCAATAAAGTTTGGTCATCGCCGTCAATGCCACATATTTATGAAAGCGTGGGAAGGCAGCGTAAAACTAGCCAGCGGTCATAGGCAGTCAATGGGCGCGTTTCTACCCGGACAGTTTTAAAAGCTACACACACACACAAACCGGAAACACGCAGCGACCACCAGAAACAGTGGCACCATCGCATTTCTGTTCCCCGGAGAGCCGCATGTGCCCCCCCAAAAGCAGTGATTTTTTTTTTAAATAAAGCGATATATGAATTTTAGCGACCAGATTTTCTACGGAAGTATTTCGTTTTACCGTCCAGTACACGCGCTGAGTCCGCCATGTCCGCGTTAGAGCCGCCGTCCGCTCAGAGGCGACAAAACTGAAAAGGAGAGACGGTACTAACACTCCGTTTTTCGGCTGCGTGAGTTGACTACATCGTGACAGTGGTTGTTTTTGTTGTTGCTGTCACGTCCTCGTTGTTCTCTTGTTTTATTTTTAAAAGGATTATTGTTAATCCAATGTTATTTTGCCGGGCTGCTGTGTTTGGTTTGTAGGTGAACATGGGGAAGAAGCGGGGGAAGGACAAGAGCCCCAGAGTGGACGATGCCGCCGACCTGGCAGGTAAATAACACGTCACCCTCGCCACGGCACATTCGCAGCATGTAGAGGGCATATTCTGTGTGCACGAAACGTATATAACACATTTATCATCAATATTTGTCGCAATTTTTAGGTGTGTATTTTTTTTGCTTCTTCGCAGGTCCGTCGTGCAGGCACGTCAGGAAAGCAACAGACCAAACTTTTGTGAAGAAACTTGCGGGGGATTCGGACTGGACGAGCTGCCAGGATTGCGAGGGCGAAGAGAACAAGGAGAACACCGACACGACCCAGCTGCAGGGCTCTGGAGATGAAAAGGAAGAGGCCGCCGCGGTGTGGATGTGCATGAAATGTGGCCACCGAGTGAGTGCATCGCACATTAATGGGCACCTTTGCTGTTTTTGTCAGAGCGGGGACAGCACGGGCGATATTTCTGAAATGATGGCCGCATTTTAATTTCGACGAGCCTCGTATTTTGACACCGCGTCAAGGGACATTTTTGATGAATAACCAACTGAAACTTATCCACAAGGGGTGCGGGCGGAACTCTAAGAGCCAGCACGCCATCAAGCACTATGACACTCCACGGTCAGACTCGCACTGCATTGTGATCAGCATGGACAACTGGAGCATTTGGTGAGCGTGTTGCTCTGATGCACTAATATCACAGGCATGTATTCCCTTTCAAAACAGAACACTTACCTGGTCTTTGCATCTCGTGCTGCCATCTCAGGTGCTACGAATGCGACGACGAAGTCCAGTACTCCAGAACCAGTCACTTGGCTCAGCTGGTGACCAACATAAAGAAGCAAATCTCACCCGACCCCATAAAAAGACCGCAGAGAAGTGGGTGCTGTTTGAGTGCTGCATACAACATGTCTCCTCAGTCATATCCACTCTCGTTCTAATCGAATTTGTCTGGATATTTAGGGGTTAAAGAGCAAGACGGCTTGTCGGAAGTAGAACTAAAAGCAGAGGAAAAGGCGGTTGAGGAAAACAAAGAGAACCACCAACAGAGCGGCGCCAAGAAAGAAAGGGCTGGGAAATCGCAAAATTCGAACACATCAGAAAACGAGGGTGGTGTTTCTGTAAAGGGACTGAGCAACCTGGGAAACACTTGTTTCTTTAATGCTGTGATTCAGGTAAACATGCACCTTTTTATAGGACGCCAGTTTTTTTTTTTTCCTTGATAAATTCTGTGTTTATCATTACATTTTTCTAACTACCTTTTTTTTTCTTCAGAACCTCTCCCAAACACAGCTGTTGAGACAGACCCTCGACAAAGTGATGCAAGAGAAGGCGAACCTCAACGTTGAACCAAGTGCCTCCTCAGATCTGGTGTGTTACCATTTTATTTTATTTTTGTAAAGGTGGCAGATTTGTCCAGCCCCACCTTCATTTATTCCTGAAGAACTCACTTTATTATGGCTGCAGGAGCCTATCGTGGCACAGCTGGACCGGCCGGGGTCCCTGACTTTGGCCATGTGTCAACTCCTAAACGAGATCAAGGAGTCGAAGAGGGGCGTGGTGACGCCGCAGGAGCTCTTCACGCAAGTTTGTAAAAAGTGAGCGCGGCTGCAAATCGAGGCGGAACCCGGATTTGAAAAGGCCTCAGACGTGATCCAAATGCTGTTCCTCGTCTCCCTTGCAGGGCTGTGAGGTTCAAGGGATTTCAGCAGCAAGACAGCCAGGAGCTGCTGCGTTACCTGCTGGATGGGATGAGAGCCGAGGAGATCAAAGTACGTGTGATATGATTGTATTACATTGTATTGAGATTGTGGCTGCGCGGCCAAGATCTCATCCGCCGGCGCCGAGCCTTGCAAGTCCAGCAGACGCTGAGTCACAAAATGACTCCATTTTGAGCTTTTTGCTGTCATGCGCACATAATCTCAGCGGAGTGTTGAACATAAGAACTGCTTAGAATTGCAGGGATATAGGTTTATATAAGACATGAATCAGGGCGTCAGAAGAGCTTTTATAGTAAGTTGTAAGGGTGAATAGGTTTTTCTCCAATTTCTCTATTAAATGACTTCAGTAAGTCGGTCCATTTTCGCAGAGCTGGGAGTTCTTGGAGATCATAAAGCAGAGGTGCAGAAATTACCGAGAATTTTGAACATTTAATGAAATTTCCCTCTTCTGGTGAATCAGTGTATTATTTTTTTTTATCATCCACGTGAAAAGATTGTGTCTTATGTCCCCAGAGAGTAAGCTTTGGGATCATGGAGACTCTGAAGCAATCTAGAAAAGGTGCGGATGGGGAGCAGCTGAAAACGCTGGTTAAGGGTGAGTCGCGATCTGTAAATCGCGTTTTTATCGCCGCCGCTGTCAAGACGGCAGAACAAAAAATGGCCGCACAAAGACGAACTCTCGCTTTCCAGAGTACGAGAAGAGCGGATTGCCGAAGAACTTTGTGGACCAGGTTTTTGGCGGGGAACTGACCAGCACCATCATGTGTCAGCAGTGTAAAACGGTGTGTACCGTTGATTCAGAAAGCCTTTGTTACTGTGGTATATGAGGATGCTAAACGGCCACTGCTTTGCTGTCACAGGTGTCTGTGGTCTCAGAGATGTTTTTGGATCTCTCCCTCCCCGTCTCTGACGAGGTAAATCGAGTGTGTCTTGACCATTGGTGCTTTAGAGCTGCGCGTGCGCTTCCTCACGCCCCGCACCTTGTCTTATAGGCATATAGAAAGAAGAACCAGAAAAAAACAGTCCAGAAGACCAGCGACACCGGCCAGGATGACAGAGCCAGCCCTTCCCTGACGAACGGAACTGATGACATTCCCAATGGTGTCGGCAGCAAGTACCAGCAGAAGAAAGCAAAGAAGCAAGCAAAGAAGCAAGCAAAGGTATTGACTGAACTGCATCTAAAACAAAATGATGCTCTTCTTAAATGGATGAACATTGAACGTCGCTCTCATTGTCGACAGCATCAAAAGAGGCAGCAGAAGCTGGCGGGCAGAGTCACTTTGAACAGCCTGGCGTCACCCAGCAGCACCGAGAGCGAACAGGCGGATCCCGCTGCGGACGCAGACGCAGACGCAGAGGACGGGGACGACCACGACGAGACGCGCGAAGAAGCCCCGCCGAGCGCAGGAGATCCCGCTCAGACCGGCGTCCCCGAACAGGACGCCGAGGACCACCACGCGGTCCCGGCCGAGAAGAAAAAAGAGGAGGATGAGGACTCCGAGATGGACTGCGACTCGTCATCCACGTCAGGGTTCAGCAATCGTTTCTCCGCCTTGTCAGCGGCGCGCCACTCGAGGGACGGCGTCGCGGACGACGAGAAGCTCTCCGACGAGAAGCTCTCCGACGAGAAGCTCTCCAACGAGAAGCTCTCCGACGAGAAGCTCTCCGACGAGAAGCTCTCCGACAACGATCAAGAAGGAGACTCGCAGCTGGTGAGCGGAATGCAGAAGGTGAGCCTGGACGATGCCTTCATAGATTCCGACGCAGCGGAGCAAGGCGCGGAAAGCGAGGATGAACGCCGGGAGGCCCAGGAGTACGCGGTGGTGAGCCGGGATCCAGAGCTGGCGTTCCACACGCTCGCCGCCAGGCCGTCGCCCGAGAAGCAGGAGTGCTCGCTGCAGTCGTGCCTGTTTCAGTTCACGGAGGTGGAGACCCTCACCCAGAACAACAGCCTCCTGTGTGTCACCTGCACCAAAAGCCAGACGAAGCAGGGCAAAGCTGAAGGTATCTGGTGTTTCTTCCCTCGCTGTTCTATTTTTTTGTCACACTTGTGAGGTCATAAATGGTTGAACAGCGTGAGCCGAGGAGGGGCGTCAGTCAGGTTCACCGTTGGGTCTTTCGATATGTCCTTTGCGCAGGATCCAGGAAGAACATCTACACCGACGCCTTGAAGCAAATGCTGATCTCCGCCCCGCCGCCGGTGCTCACGCTTCATTTGAAGAGATTTCAGCAGGTGACCCGGTTGAAGAAATTTCCTGCGTTAACTGTTTTTGATCCAGCAAAGACACCTTCAGCATGACGTGTTTGTTTTTTTTTTATGAATTTTCTTAAAAGCATCACTTTTTTCAATGTAATTTTAACCACATCACTTTTGTTGTTTCCCTCTAGAACGGCTACAGTATTTGCAAAGTGAACCGACACGTCCACTTCCCTCTCGTGCTGGATCTAGCCCCTTTTTGCGCAGTCAAATGCAAGGTAAATAAGCATATCAGGCGTTTTGGGTTTTTTTTTCGTCGCCCTCTCTGCACTCTTTAAAGACCAAAGAGAATGCATTAACGTTTCATTGTGGGCTTGAGCGCTAACGAAAAAAAGTTTTGTCCACGCAGAACGTGACTGACGGAGAAGCTCGGGTGTTGTACAGCCTGTACGGTATCGTAGAACACAGCGGATCAATGAGGTCAGGCCATTACACAGCTTATGTGAAAGTTCGGCCTGAGCGCTCTAAGCCCTCATCTGACGGACTCGCGGCAGACGGTAGGTGCGCTCAGGCGGGGGGAATCGATAGAAAGGCAGCGCGGCCCCTCTAACTCATCTCTCGCCTCGCAGGAGCCGCAGAGCCGCCAAGAGGATCCTGGTTCCATATCAGCGACACGAGCGTCCAGCCTGTAAGCGAGAGCAAAGTCCAGAGTTGCCAAGCCTACCTCCTCTTCTATGAAAGGATCCAGTGACCCACCTGTGCCTAAACACTTTGGGGAAAATCCAAACCAACCACCCTGCTGCTGCTTCAGCTACACAATATATGGGATCATACAATTTCTTTATTTTTATTTTAGGGTTGTTTTTTTTTGTCAGTCACTCAAATCAGTTGAAACAGCGCAATAATCAGGACAGCGGGATGCCAGCTGAGTGTCGACGGTCGAGTTTTACCACCACAAGAGGTTTCAATTTCAAGGGGTATGCAAAATAGGACGGTAATAATTTGTACTAAATATTTATTTTTTCCAATGTCATGTAATGAAATGCATTAAAATGTGGAAAGTGTGTCTTGTTCTCTGTGTGTGTGTGTGGGGGGGGTGTTTCTGTTGCGCATGCGCGGTGCGTACTATTAGATTTTCCTGGTCCACAATGTCGCGTTGGTTCCGGATGGCCGCATCCATCTGTCCAGCTCGGGCCAACGTTTGCCAATGGCAGCGCCGTCCACGCTGACACGGCAGGTCGGTGTACACTTACACGTTATTAAAACTATTTTTTTTTTATTCGTTGTCTCCAAAGGTTTTTTAACCAGCGTTTAAGAAGAAGCCTGCTCGCGCCGCACAGCTAACGGGTCCGGCCTAGTTTAAAGTTGCTCCGTTCCGAGGACGTTTCCGACATTATCTGCCTCAGTCCCGCCGCCGAGTTTGGGAACGTCGAGCGAATCGTGCCACAGCTTCGGGTATTTCGGTGTCGCGCCTGTCAGCCGGTTTTTTTTTTTTCGACCTCCAGCCAAGTCGGTAACTTGGCTAAACATGAGTCAGCGTTTTTAACTTGGCGTCAAGCGGTCAAAATGAAACCAGCGTTCGGCAGCGAGGCGAAACCCCAACGAATGACTGCTCTCGTCACTAGCTAATGTTTTGTTTTTGTTTTTTTATGGTGTTGATTGTTCATTTGAGTCAGCGCCACGTTAACTTCGTGTCGTATTCTCATATATTGGAGGTGGTAATAAAAAATGATTAAAAGATATAAACTTAAATAGCGAAAGTGGTCTTGCGTAAGGACGCGGACCGTGGAGTCATTTGACAGTCCCGTGACTTTGCTGCAGCCCCAATAACCAGATATATAAGCAGCATTTAAGAAATGAGCTTTCATCCGTAATACGTTCGTGAAACTTTGGTCTTTGTATGTTATATTGTTATGTGCGTGTGTGTGTGTGTGTGTGTGTGTGTGTGCGCGCGCACACTTTCACTAGGGTTGTAACCCGACCACTCAGCCACCTGCAGCAGGCGGC